>BPLR01004319.1:0-88255 GCA_021605095.1 Caerostris extrusa | reverse complement strand
ATATTATATGTGGTTAAATAAAAGACAAGAAATTTAGATTACGAATTTCAAAATGTGGAGTGATATGATGACACATCAAACTAGTTTGATTGATTTGAAACTTATATTCCTTTTTTAATACTCATGTTTACTTGATTAAATTAATAAAATCAATTTCTTAAAAGATGCATGAAATCAATCATCCTCAGAATCAGCAGTAATAACAATTTATTCGAATTATCGCTTCGCATAACGATCGATCTTGGATAAAGTTATTTTTATATACAATCGAAAGATCTTTCTCAAAAAAGCAGAAAAAATATTTACAAAAAATAATAATCAGTTTTTTAAAAACTCATCAAATCCATTCTCAACAATAATTTACATATTTAAAAGAAAATTGAATAACAATATTTATCAAACACAGAATAAAAACCTTTTATTGTCATTTCTAGTATAAAAAAAATAAGTCTGAAGTCTCGAAAACTTCATTGTCAACAGAGCTCTCCGAAAAGATGAATTGATTGAGAATGTGTTCGGAGTAATGAGATCATTTCCTCTGACCTCCTTTGTAATACATTTCCAATTTATAAAGGTATAAAAATGATATTTTCAAGTCTATTTCATATTTGTTTGCTTAATATATTTTATTTGTTGAAGTTGTTCAGAGATTTTATTATGAATAGAATAATTTTTTTTTTTCTTATGTGGATAAATAAAAACGATATTTAAATTATAAATATAAGAAGGGGAGTGATATAATGTGAGACATAAGTAATATGGAGCTACAATTAATTTTTCTTGTTTTTATTTGATTTAGAATTTCTAATTAAATACCGAAGGGCAATCAAGAATTTGATGATTTATGGTCAAAAGAAAAATATAAATGCTAAAAAAAGATACATATAGCTCACATTCTGTTAAACATGAAATTCCATCGAAATATCATACGAATTTCAAAATATTCATGCCGTCGAAAATTTGTTGAGATGGATAGGATTGGTTCGGTTGACAATATATTGAGCTTTCGATCTAGGAGATCCTGGTTTCAAATCTGACAAGCGAAGCCAAACTTAAAACTCTCTTGGACACGTTAAATCCTCAGGATGGAGATTTTTTTATTGTACTGAAGGAAAAGGGGAAAATACCATATGGGACCTCTGAGGGTGTTCATTTCAAATTAAATAGGCATTAAGAAGTCCCACCGCAACTAAGGAAATAATATGTCTTTTGCATGATGTATGTGAATCTAATTCAGATGGAAATGATATCATCATCCTTAATTCTTCTAGATATAGAGTTTGATGCTGTTGAAGACCACGTTAAATAAGCCATAGTCAAATATGGCAAGTCTATTTGAAGTTGAAAAACCTATGACTTAATCTTCTTGAAGACTTGAAAACTATAGTCAAGTATGGCAAATCTATTTGGTGTTGGAAAGCCAATGAATTATTAAAAATATATTTAAACAAAATGTTAATAAAAGAATTCGTGAAGATAGACATTAAACGAAGAATGCAACATCTATAATAGCATTTACTATATTTTTCGCATTTGTCTTTATTTTAGTATCAGTAATTAAGTCTTATTTTACAGAGTTCCTTAGAATGTCTCTCCTCTAAAACCCTACAAATCGTTCTCAGAACAGTTTCGTTCATTAATACCTATTATGAGTATCAAGGTATGAGAATACCTTTGAAGAATATTTGCGCACAATTCATAGGAAATAAATGAATAATTAATTTTTTTTTCCAGTGAATAGTCTTTTGCCTTAAATTAAACGTTTCCATAAAATTTCTCATTAATAAATGTTTTCATAGAATTTTAAATATTTAAAGCTAACATTGTATACAACCACAATGGAAAATTTTATAGTACATTCATTTGTTTAAAAAAAATATGAAACTGGAGGTTAATCACAGCAAAAACAAAAAAAAAAAAAAAACAATTGAGTATAATGTTTCATTTATTAAAACTTTCAATCGTAAACGAGATAGTCATTTTTTATTTCTTAAGATCTTAAAACTATGCCCATAACAATTTGCTACTTTCTACACAATTAATCATAAATCATATACTACTCTCTTATTTAAATCTGATTTTAATAACAAAATCTCATATAAAAAATCCATATAATGTATATACAATCTCATATTATAATACAACTCTCTGATCTCTCTCTGATATCTCTTTTGGATAGGGCTTTGCATATTGAAACTACTATTATTTTCATTCTTATTAACAAAATAATTTCTTTTTCTTGATATATAGGTGCATTGATTTCAGGAAGGGTTTTTGAATTTCTTAATATATGTACTGAAGATAATTTTAAGATCTCTCTAAAATTTTATCTTAATTCTATATGCTGCTGCAAAAGTTTATTTTACATAAACTGCAAATGTTTGCATTACACTGAAGTGACAAAAGTCATGGGATACCTCTTAATATCGTGTCGGCCCTTTTCGCCCGGCGAAGTGCAGCAACTCGACGTGGCATGGACTCAACAAGTCGTTGGAAGTCTTCTGCAGGAATATTGAGCCATGCTGTCTCGATAGACGTCCATAATTGTGAAAGCGTTGATGGTGCAGGATTTGGGCACGAACAGACCTCTCGATGATGTCCCCATAAATGCTCGATGGGATTCATGTCGGGCGATTCTAGTGGCCAGATCATTCGTTGGAATTGTCCAGAATGTTCTTCAAACCAATCGCGATAGTTGTGGCTGACATGGCGCATTGTCATCCATAAAAATCCATCGTTGTTTGGGTACATGAAGTCCATGAATGGCTGCAAGTGATCTCCAAGTAGCTGGACATAAGCATTTCGAGTCAATGTTCGGTCCAGTCGCACCAGAGGACCAAGTCCATGCCATGAAAAAAACAGCCCACACCATTACGGAGCCACCACCAGCTTGAACAGTGCCTTGCTGACAGTTTGGGTCCATGGCTTCAGTGGGGGTCTGCGCCACACCGAACCCTACCATCAGCTCTTAAACTGAAATCTTTTCATCGGACCAGGCCACGGTTTTCCATTCATCTAAAGGACCAACCGATATGCTCACGTGCCCACGAGAGTCGCTGCAAGCGATGTCGTTCTGTCAGTAAAGGCACTCGAGTCGGTCTTCTGCAGGAATAGCCCAAGAAAGCCACATTTCTCCACGCAGTTCTAACAACAAGTCCAATTGTACGTCCCACATTGATTTCTTTTTTTATTTGAAGCAGTGTTGTAACTGTCTGTTAGAATTTCTGACTCTTTGCAGACGTCGCCATAAATCTCGGTCGTTAATTGCAGGCGGTCGACCACTGCGCTGCCCATGGTGGGATGTTATGCCTAAAATTTCATACTCACGGCACACTCTTGACACAGTGGATCTGGGAATGTTGAATTCCCTAACGATTTCCGATATGGCATGACCCATGTCTAGCTAATAACTAACATTCCGCGTTCAAAGTCTGTTAATTCCCGTTGTGCGGTCATCATCACATCAAAACATCTTCACGTGAATAACTTGAACAGAATTGAAAGCTCTGCAAAAGCACTGCGCATTTATACCTGTTCTACGCGATGCTACTGCCATCTGAAAATTTGCATTGCTATCCCATGACTTTTGTCACTTCAGTGTATATATCATCAATAATGCAGCACTGGGTTCAAACTAACCCTCCTTATTAAAAGTAAGGAAAATGATTGCTATTCTAGAAAATATTTGACGATAACTGTTCTTCTTCTGTTAATTTATCTTGGAGGAATTTAGAAAAATATCCATACTACCAACTGATCTACGTGAAATTAATGTAGAAGTACCTATTACTATACTTGAGTTAAATAACTGTAATCATTAACTGCAAGATTTGACATTATATCGAAATTTCACAAATAGTGTTTAATTTTCAGGTATACTTTCAATCACAAAATTATAGTTAGTATGTGAGGTCAAGCCGTTTCATTTGGAGCTTTTTTTTTTTACTAGTAAACTAAGGGTTTTAAGTTAAGTATTCAGTCATAAAATATTCTACTATCATAACCTATTATTTATCTCCTTGTATTTTAAATTTTTGATAATTATTTAAAATTTGAATCTAAAATTTATGCATTAAATAATAACAATAAATTTCCTATAAAATGCTTTGTCGGAATAATTACATTCTAACTTTATCTTAAATATAATATAATATAATAATATATTAAATAGTTATTTAAATAACACATGTATTCATCTAATTAACTGCATTGCCTTTGAGAATAATTTCAAATATAGATATGGCGTGGAAGGAGAATTATATATTTAATATAATTAGATGTAAATTGCATGCATATTAATTAATTTTCAAGTGACATTTATTTTTGTGAATGAAAAAGTAAATTAAGTTTGTTTAAGTAAAGTTAGTTTTTAAAAGTAAATTTTATTATTGTAGATATTTTATTCGGGATAAGCAAATTTAATTATATTTAAACTACTTCAAAACGTAAATTTCATAACATATTAATCAAACTTCTTCCAAAAATATTAGTGCAATTCATTTTATATTGACAGCATTTATTAAATGTGAAAGAATATTTCAAATTTATTAACAAATAGAATAATCTTTCTTGTTTTGAGGAAAGACTATTACATCAACATAAATAAATTACCTTTTCTGAAACCTCTTTGTGTTCACGAAGATTGCATTTGTGTTTTATAATGACATTCGACACCATTGTGACTTTCTAGAGTTTTGAGATTTATTAAAATAATGATCGTCATTTAAAAAAATGGCGAATATCAAGATGAAAGGAAGAAAGGTTTAAATTTGACTTCATATTTTTAGAGCCTTTGTTATTAAATAGAATAATTTTTTATGCATGATTTCCCGGGAGACTGCAATTTATGCGATATTATTATTTGCTTCAAATTAAATTATTTACTGAAATGAATTTGAACTTCCTTCTTAAAATAAATTGTCCATAAATAATAGCATTGAATGCTATTTACTGTTGATGGAAATATTTTTTTACTTTTTACTCTTTCAATATTTTTGAAGGAAGGAAAAAAAGTCATTAATATTTTATTTTTAAATTTTGTTTTCGTGGAAATAAAAAAAAATGATAAAAATTTAAAAGAAATGCTAAAATTAAGTCTATTTTAAAAGGATTTTGAATTATAGAATTAATTTCAATGAATTTAATAATTTAAAATAAATTTTTATTTACAATAAATTGAATGAATTATTTTATTATTTACGATAAATTTTATTGATTATTTTATTATTTACAATAAATTTTATTAATTATTTTATTATTCACAATAAATTTAATTAATTATTTTATTATTTACAATACATTTTTATTAACTTACAATTATATTATTATACTTATTAATTTCTATAACCATAATTTTCACATAGAACATTACTTAGATAAACGTAAATAAATTTAATTTAAAATATAATTATTGAGAAACAATAAATTCATTAATATAAATAAAACAAAGCAAAAGTAAGACTTAAATTTTTAAAATATTGGTTAAAAATGATTAAATTATTTTTATACCAAATATATATAATTTCAAAGAAAAAAGAGTTATAGGCAATTAAAAAAGTAAAAAAATATTTTAAACAAAAACTTTTTCGAATATAAATTAAAAGAAATATAATATTCACTTTGATTTAAATGAAATGCATTTTTCTGATGTGCAATATTTTATTTTTATAAGAAAAGTAAATACATAAATAACTAATAAGCAGAATTAAAATGGCAGCATCAATTATTTATATCTAACATATATGGTTATATATTCGATATAAATAAGTGATGCGGCCATTTTAGTAAATCAAGTAAGTATCAAAGTAATATCGTTTATTTTATTCAGTAGATATAGAGCTATCTTATTAGATTGCATAACCAATCATTTACAGAGAGTAAATGGTAAATTTTTTGTTGCATATATTTCCTAATAATCGATGTCCATTTCCAATTTGAATAACAGAAAATGCAGGATTAGGGAGAAAATATTATATCAGAATAAATTTAGTTATCGCATTTGCATAATGTAGGTTAATTATACTTCGAATATTATTACGAAAAAAATCATTTATTTGGATATTATTATCATTCAATTATATGAATATTATTATCTTTGAATATTAAATATAAACTTTTATAGTTACATATAATTATTAACCAAGTTCATTTCTTTGTGATAAATATATTTGTATGGTTGAACAGAAAAAATGTTTTGGCAAGAAGGAGTTATACTTTCTGGGTTTTTTTCCGTAGAATCTATTACATTTATAATTAAATACTAATTCATTTTATAATAAAAAAATTGAATTAAATAAATGCCTGGTTTTTAAAAATAATTTTGTGAACCCAAGGCAATTTATGGATGGTTAAAAAATACTGCTTTATTTTCTTACAATAGTTAAAATAAATAATATCCATTTGATGACCTGTCAATAAAAATTCAATATAAAAAGAATTATTTTATGCATATTCCACACTGTTTTTAGAAAATAAGTATTTATAACGAGAAATAATTTTAAAAAATTTAATCAATAATATAAAATAATTTAAAAAAATATTCTATAAATGTAATAACCGCCTCGTGGCCCATTGTTAACATACGCAGCTAGTGTGGGGGAGAGGTGAGGTTCAATTATGGTGGTTTTGTCCGTTGCCGTCATTGATTTCAAAAACAAGGATATTCGATGACGATTGTGGCAATATGTATAAAGTGTCTCACATCAATTATCAGGCTGCTGAGTGAGAGTTTTCCGGATTTTGTACCTTAATCCCCTTTATTCTCAAGAAAAAAAAGCATAGGCGAGACAGTGATTTCTAAAGTTCTTTCTTATCTAAAGACTTCTCCTAAAGGCAATGTCTTAGCTTCTTCACCCATCTGTGGCTTGTTCATGACATGCATAAGTGGAACACGAAGTCGGAGATGTTCATCTTAAAAAAAATTAATTAAACAAAAGTTCTTTTTATCCCACTTTGTCGACAGCAACATCAAGTCTATGAACCCGGGTGTACTCAAACAGTGTAAAACGCTCCAGGTACAATCAAATTCTTAAACCGACGAGTCACAATAAAGGGTAAAAAAGCTTTTTCTGTCCTTGACTTTTCTGCATAAAGACAAGGGACACCCAAAGGGAGAAGTCAGACTTCACCCCACCGGGTTATACCACCAGGCAATAGGTACCCATTTTAATTGCCTTTTACGACATGAATGGGATACTGTGGTGTTATTCTAACCCGGACCCACACTGGGAATTAAATAAATAAATATTATAATCAAATTTGAAAAGTAGACTTTTTGCAATATTTATATTTAATATAAATACATTTATAGTAAAGAGACAGTAGTATACCAATAGCAAGAGATTTTTCAGAGATAGTTAGTAAAATAGAATTTAAGAAATGTTAAGCATTTAATACAATGCATATAACTAGTAAGTCATTTAATCTTATCTATAGACTCAATTTGTAAAAGTGAACATTAATTTAAAGTGTGTCAAAAATAATATATGTAAAGCATTTGATGATTCATTTATACTAACTGCAACTTACGTAATTTTGCTCCAATGCATCCGTTATAAATATTTTTATATATAAGTTGCGTATAAGGTTTATGAAAAGAAACCGTAATTGGCGATGAAGGAAGAACATTAACTTCCGGAAAACTCTTAGGTGTAACTCTCATGCCTTTTTTTTTTGTTTTGAATAAGATAAAACGTTTGTTAACATCCATTTAACGATCTGACTGTCGATGCGAGGAGCTTATAAACACATAGCAGCTACTATTAGGCATCTTCTCTCTAAGCTGTGTCAGCAGCGAACGTCACCGAACCTAAATACAGCACTGGAACACCAGCCGAATGACAACTTACTGCGATTATAATTGCATACACTGTAAACTTACTGCAATTATATTTGTACTGCTTCGATGGTTTAGGGTAATAGAAACCATAACACAAAACTATTTTACTTAAAACAATTAAAAAGATTTATAAATTACAGAAAAACACACAAATTTTTCACAGAAAATTTAAATTAACAAATTAAAAAAAAAAATAGAAACGAAACATTTTATCTTAACATTTTGAATAACTAATTCTTGAAATCGTTTTTGTTGTCGAAAAAGCGTAGCATCTTGATCAATATTTTCGAATCGTTGTCGTGTTTTATTATCTTAAACAATACTTCAGAAAAATCCGTTTCTTGCAATTTCTTTTCTTGTTTTCTTCCAATAAAACGGTTTCATTTTGAATGTTAAATCTTTTTTTGCATTGCAACGTTTTTACCATCCAATTATTGGCCACTGTTTCATTAAAACTGTTTTATCTAGAGCGAATTAATGTTTTCAACACTACATACAAAAGGCGGAATATGAACATTACCCTTTTGCGCAAATTTTCACGGATAACAACCCTGTCAAGCACTCTCACAAATACCAAAACACAAACCAGAAGTCCTATTGTTGATGACCACTTCAACAGTCACGTAATTAGTATTCTTAAAGCAGCATTCTTTTGAATATCAGATAATATTTACAAGTACTAGGACACTAGTGATGCTATTAATTATATTTTGACATCAGACATTAACTTTTTTCCGTTTGTACTGTTTTTACAACAGTAATATTGATATTTAAACAAGATTACTTGAAACTTCTCTATCAGAGAATAACATAATTTTTAATAATAATTTTGGAACATCTTACGCTAGACTGGTGTTAAATACTTATTCGTCTACTTTTTCTCTACTACATCATACTTTTTTCGTCTGGTGTTATACTTTATTCGAAACGAGAATTACCGATATGTAGCTCTCAAAATTGTTATGAAATAATAGCATGGCATTAAATTTTTTTATATGTTCTACATTTTAAATCAATAACATTAATTTTTAAAACAAAATTAATTGCATTTCCATATCAGATAAAATAACTTTTAATAATTTTGGACATCTTAAATAAGACTAGTTTTGAGTTATCAATATGTGGCTCTCAGAATTGTTCTGAAGCAATTCCATTCCATTGAATTTTAATCTTAAAAGTATTAAATGTAAAATGAAATCACTGAAGTGAAATAAAAATCTGTCATAACTGCTTTATTTATACAATAATCCATATAAATAGACAGCATGCTAGTTTCATGCTGATTAGATTTCATGCTAGTTTAATACTTACTTCAATGCATGAATAACAACATATTATTAAGTCGAGAATTACCAATATGGGGCTCTTAGAAAGCAACTATAGAAATATATAGAATATAGAATATAAAGCAGTTACATTCAATTTAATTTTTAACCTTAAAAATGTTAAAAAATAAAATGAAGTCGTTGAACCGAAACAAAACTGTTTTATTTTTACAATAATCCATATAAATAGACATCAATATAAAACATTTCATGCTGGTTTAATACTTACTTTAGTACAAGAACAAGAACCTATTATTAAGTCGAGACTTATCAATATGTGACTCTCAAAATTGATATGATTTGGTTTGGTATGTCGCTCTACGGTCATCTTGTGCACAATTTAGGCTAAACAGACCGGGACGTACAGTTTAACGTGGATTCTGAACCACTAAAAAACATCCATGCAGAATTGATATGAAGCAATTATGTTCCAATGAATTTTAATCTTAAAAGTATTAAAAAAAGTAAAATAAATTCACTGAAGTGAAACAAAAATCTCTCATAACTGTTTTTATTTATGCAATAATCCGTATAAATAGACTGCAACATAAAACTTCTTGCTGGTTTAATACTTACTTCAATGCATGAATAAAAACAACACTTTATTAATGTTCTAATGACATAAAATACAATATATTGGAAAATGAATAGTTTCAATAAATTTCTGATGAATGTATTCATATCTCATTTTAATACTCGCAAATTGAATACATAAGTATGAATTTGGATTTCATTTTAATATCAGTTTCAATCAATAAATCAAACGATACATAACGTCAAATTGCATTTTTGGAAACCTGAGTAGTTATCGATTAGAAAATGCTAAGGTGATATTTATTTCAGCGAAGTAATGGCTTACTATAAAATAAATCTCATACCTAGTAATCGAAAGCGAGAAAAATCGAAGAATTCTTTTTTTTAAATGTTAAAAGTTGTAACAACATTTACATAACTAAATGCATATTAAAGAAAATTATTCTAGTATTTATAATGACATTGGATGTGATATTCAATCTCATGAATTTAGTTTGAGCATTATTTCCGGTTTAATATTTGCATTTTCTTATTTCAATAGAAAGGGAATTTTTTCAGAGTTGTTATGATGAATGAGTATCAGTGCAAAAAAATTGTCAATGTTAATATAAACTAGTATTAAAATATGAACATGGCATAAAATATATATTTTTTATTTTTACATTGTGAAAAAGAACTTTTCATTTCTTTCATTTTTTAGAAACACTGCATTAAAAATAAATAAATTGTTTGATGTTTATACTTGGCTATCGATGCTTTATTTCGAAAATTTTGCTAAATTTTTGATCTATAATTCATAAATTTTGTTGCTATTACCTATTGTTTCATTGGAACTCACTCCATACAAATTGGCCAGTAGAAACAAAAAGAACATAAAAATAAATCAAAATCACAGAAGAAAAAAAACCCATATATTCTTAACAAAATGACCAAAAGTCCTTAAAAACTAAGTTAAATGTTCTAATGATAAAAATTTAAAAAGCAGAAGCTCCATAATAAAAGTTCGTGTGATCACGACATGCTTTCTCTGGCTCTCAGTATAGAGTACATGAATCAACATTCTGTAGTAAGTTAGAGTTCAGTCCCCAGCATATTCATAAATTATAATACTTAACATTACATTTATAATTTATTAATTATTTAGATATTGAATGACTGTCTTTTATAGAATTTATCTTGTCTGCGAATCAAAGCCTTGTAAAAAATATTAAAAAATAAAAGATAAATAAAATCTACTATTTAGACATTTTAAATAAATTTAAGTTGTATTTTTTATGCCTGTGTACCATTTACATATATAAAATTATTGGATTAAATTGACCTTTATAAAGTGGCACATAATCTGATAAAAGTAGATATATGTGTTTAGTTTCTAAATAAACTTTATCTGATTTGGTCTTATAATGACAGAAAAATGGTTTTCATTTATCGGTAACGATGATGCGTTTATCTTCATAACTTTTTCTTGACATTCCTCGTAAAGTTTCAATGCAAGTAAAGAAGTTCATTGCGAGATAAAGGTCTTAAAATATTTCGAAAATTGTCGTTCGATTATTGTGCATTTCTTCTGTCTGTTCTAATTTTGATAAATAAAATATTTTAAATTTCAGAACTTAGTTATATTTACATATATGACAGTTCAATTCATTGCCTCAAGTTCAAAAGGTCTGACTTAGTCAAAATCAAATTTTATTAAATTTGAATATGAGCAATGCTATTTTTTGTTTGAATATATTTTTAAAATCAAAACTTAAATTGGCATAGTAAATGCAAATATTTATTTTTATTTTCTCTACTTTCAATACAATTTTTTTCATAGCTAACAACTGAACTATATAAATACTATTATTTGCATGCGATCCTTTATAGCTTATTTATAGATAATTTTGATTTTTCATTTATAGGTTATTTATAGATAATTTATATTTTGGTTCATTTATAGCTTATTTATAAATTATTTATATTTTGTTCATTATAGCTTATTCTATGTTATTTATATTTTGGCTTATAACAATGAACTTTTAATTTAATATAAATAAATAAATAATTTGAATTTAAAACTATTACATCCCTATACTCAGCGTTTTCAAAAGTGAATCTTTTGAAAATCGATGAGTATATATTGACAAAAGTTTTATAATTTTTTTAAATTAATAATTTTTTAAAAACAATTTTATTTAAACATTTGTTAAAATTTTAATATTTAAAATAATTTCTTAAACATTAAAAATAACATTTAAAATTTTCTCATTGTCATAAATTGCTGTTTCCGTGTCATTTTCAAACGCAATGATTGTAAGAAATCACATATTTAAATTAATCGCTAGTAACATGTACTGAAGAATAATTAAAAAATGTTTGATTCTTAGAGGATTATTGAATAATTCTTCTAATCATAAGTTTCGTATGAAATGATGCTTTCTTTATAAATTGATATTGACTTTTCATGCAATTTATTGATACTCAAACATATGCAGTTAGTAAATTCGAGTAATTCAAGCAATATTGTTGAATTATTTAATTATTACTGCAAAATTCTACTTGTTTTGTTAGAATCAATTCATTTTAAGAATATTTTTAAATATTAATTATTTTAATATCCAGTACAATGTTGCTTTATTTGATTTACAACAATTTTCATTGAAAATATTTAAAAAATGTATAGATTTGTGTTTTTATTATTATTGAAAAAATATTGAAATTTTCCAAAAATATTAAATAACACATATATAAAATTTGTGGAATTACTTTATTATTATTTTTATTATTGCAAAAATTTACTTGTGCAATTAGAGTCAATTCAATTTAAGAAATTTTCAAATATTAATTATTTTGATAACTAGTAGGGGTGCTGTTGATTTACAAAAATGTTCAAGAAAATATAGGAAAATATATAAATATAGATTTGTGTTTAGAAAAATATTGAAATTTTCAAAAATATTAAATATTGAATGTATGAAATTTGCGGAATTACTTTATTATTATTGAAAAAAATTCAGTTTAGCAATATTTCAAATATTAATTATTTTGATAACTAGTAGGGTGCTGCTTTATTTGATTTACAAACATTTTCAATTAAAATATAAAAAAAATATAAAGATTTCTATACTAAATGTAAGTAAATATTTAATAAATGTAAGCAATGCTTTTAATCTAATTAATTATTAGAAACATTTTCTGCAGCAAAAGTTATAATTAAGTTAGTGTGTTTCAAATCACATGTAGAAGAGTGCTCAAGAGTAACTTAAGCAAACATGAGAAATGCATGGAACTAAAATGATTCAGGGTATTCTGAATAAAATCCAAGTCGAAAAAAAAATAGCCCTTATCGAGACAACTCCATTTAATTAGCTTTTTCTAGATGCCTTATTTCCCGTTTCCTCCAAAGTAACCGAATAACCTTTAGTTAGGGAAGAAAATAAAAACTCCACTTCCAAATAACAAACTCGATTGCAGATCTGGAACAAAAGGCAGAAGAAAGACTAGGACGAGGAAATAGTGTCAACAAAAGTTAAGATGACAACTATCGAAATATAACTAACACCTAATTACTTGAACGGTTTAGGATTTTCTACATTAAGAGAAATGAGAAATGAAGGGTTATAGTTTTGAAATAAAGGTCTATTTGACAGTTGTGAAAGGTAATAAATATTTTAATATCAAGTAGCTACTAGTCAAAATATGTTAATGTTGTACAAAATGTACTGATATGAGCAATTCAAATATTTATACTGAAATAAAATTTGTTATAGATTGACAATTATATAGATGTTGATACAGAAATTTTCTACTTACTAGGCTGTTTTAAAGAAAGGTTCAGTAACTGTATTACAGTTAACAAGTAATATAAAAAAAAATTAAAGTCAGTTCCTACTTAATTTGAAAATCAAATAAACAAATTTCATGCCGACGAGATTCAATCCGTAGGCGTGAATATTATATGCCGATGCTCTACCAACTTAGCCGTTGCAAGACAAATTTCTTTTTTTCATTATATTGCAGAAAGTCCTTTATAAATAATTTTCATTCATTTTTTTAAGTTAGAAAAATTTCTCTCTCACATACACACTTTCCATCTCTCTCACTAATTATTCACATGTTTCATTTTCCATTTTGTTCGCTCCTTGACTCAGACTAGAACCCAGAATGAAAAAAGAATATGAAAAAGAACTGACGGTATTTATTCCTAAATTTATATCCAGTTAAATATCTTATATAAGAGAATTTTTCTCTCATATAAAACTAAAATTAATTAATTAAATTTAATTAATGAGTTAATATTTGAAAAAAACTGTATTAACATCAAGTGTCCTCCACTACAAATTTAAAAAATGTATTTGAACTTGAGTGGATGAATAAAAAGTATTTTATTAACCATTGAAAATTTGAACAAGATATATAAATATATATAGGAAGAATGTGAACTAAAAGTAGGAGTTGAAAAATATAAAATTAGTTCAGTATGACAGTTAAAAATATAGAATTAATTCAGTATTACAATTAAAAATATAGAATTAGTTATATCAACTGAATTTAAACGTATGACCCAGATTGACGATTTTTTTAATAAATTCATATACATAAAATTTTTAAATAATACAAAAATATTTAAATAATTTTAAAAGGTATTCAGAATGTAGGAAGTGCAATATGCACAAAAATTTACTTTTTTGTTAGAATCAATTTAATTAAATAATATTTGAAACTGAATTAAAATAAAAAAAAAAATTCTTGAAATTTTCCAAAAATATTAAATATTAAATAATATGAATGTTTCTATACTAAATGTAAGTAAAATGTTAATACATCAATACTTTTAATCTAATTAATTATTTATTTATATTCTAGTAATGATTTATACTATCTACTGTCATTAATTAAAATTATTTTAAATCATAAATAATTTTTTATGATATATTCCCTATCTTAGACAGATGTTTAAAATGAATCTGAAATTCATTTAAACAAAATGACTTTCCGATTAATTAATATTTTTTCTGATTAATTAATTAAGAAAAATATTAATATAACATTTTATATTAATATGATAGAATAACAAAGTCACAAATTTACTATTAATTATTGCTTTATATTTCTGTAAATGTAAATAAATTTTCAAAATTTAAGCTTTAAAACTTATCATTTAAATACTGTTCAAGCTTGAAATAAAATATAATGATTAATTTAAATATTTTTAATCAATTGCATTTGAGTTATTTTAATTAATTAAATTTGAAAATCAATTTTCTTGTTAATATATATGTGATTAACGTCAGTAATTTTTTTTAATATTTCGAGAAAAAGTCTTTGAAATAATTTTTCATTCGAAAACGTTTTATATATAAAAAGTAACATTGAATAGTAAGATGAATTATTTACAATAATATTAAAATATTATATAAGTTCAATAAAAAGATAAGAAACAATATTTAGTTTAATTTTAATATGTGAAAGGAGGAGAAAGAGTTTAATTATGATGGGACCAAGTCATATAACTCTTATTTATTACATTTTTAATTACATACGACAAATATCAAATTAAAATTAATAGATTAAAGCATATTATTCATATTTTACTTAAATCAAACAATACTGTAAATTTAATCTATTTTATTGATTAAGATAAGTTTACATTGTGTAAAAATGAATTGTCGTTATTTTTAACATATGAAGACTCAATAAATATATTATAACAATATTCTTCAAATGTGAAAATATTTACAATTTATACTTTCCTAAGAAAATAAAACAAAGGTTGTTATTCAAGAAATATAAATCGAGTAATCCCTTCTTTTAAAATAGTCAGAAAAAAAAAATATGATTTTGTTTTACTAGGATTAGTAATTCCATTTGTACAAAAAAAAAAAAAAAAAAAAAAAAAATCAAAACTCTTACCGGAGGAGCCTTTTTTATAAGTTTTCTGTTATGAGGATACAATAAAAAATATGGTGGTAAGGATCCATAATCTTGTTGGGAAAAAAAAAACTTACAAGCTTAAAAAAATTGCGACCGAGCTGTGGCCAAAAGAATTTTTTTCTGAAATTGACAGAAAATGTTGGCATCAGCATGAAAGGGAGAAATAGGTTTAATTAAGTTTGGCCCAAATTATGTAACAATTATTTTCTGTATTTTTAATTACATACGAACAAATATCAAAAGATAATAATAAAATAAAATAGTTTAATATTCAGTCAAACAGAACATTCTTATCCATTACTGAGGAAGTTATGTCAGTATAAAGAGGGCGCTATTCATACCTTGCAATTAATGTTACCAGATATATGAAATGAATGGTTAGAAATATAATTATTAATAATTTAACCAGTTATCACAATTAAGTATCTTAACACTTATAAAATTTCATTTATGAAATTTTTTTTGAATTTATATAAATATGTATGCCCTTAATTAGTTTAAATAATTTTCAACTATATTTATTATTATTTTTTTTATTTATTAGTTTTAGTGCCATTTAAATGTTAAAATCTTTTTTTTTTTGCTTTTTGTTAGAAATTCGATTTGGAGGCAACTTATCTCTATGTCATAAAATATATATACACTGAAGTGACAAAAGTCATTCTACCCTATTTAAAGTGCAGCAACTACGATTTCTTTTCTTATTTTTTGAGGTTAAGAATAATTTTTTTATATAATCGATCTAGAATTAATTTCACGTCTATCATTATTATTATTTATTTTTAGAGATATAAAAATTTAAGCAATAAATTTATTTTTGGCTTCGTGGGGTAAACTCGAACCCTAATAGAAATTTCATAGTCTGCCAAAATATATTTAACATTACTTTTTTTTGTGTGAGTGATTCCGTTTATTGATAAACGATCTTCTAATAATTATATATTAGGCAAAAATTAACAAGATATCAAGTTTCATTGAGAAGGCTACCAATTCTTAATGAATTATTTTAAATTTATTTTGGTTAAGTTTTAGTAATTTAGAAGCAATCTGAAAATAAAAATTTGTTTTGTTTATTTTCACCTTTTATTTTTTTGTCCTATACTTTACGCCAAACTGCGTGTTTTTTTTTATTTTATTTTAATCACTTATTTATATTTTAGAGTTAATTTTAAAAATATGTTAGAAACTGAAAAATTAATAGTTGAATTTTTATATAAAATAATTAACCAATAAATCAGTGAAAGCTCGTAAAATCTAATACATATTATCTGTGTTTGAATAATTATTTTCATTTATTTATTTTATTATTTATTTAAAAAAAGTATATATTTCATATTATTTTGTTTTATTATTATTTTATTTCTATTTTATTTTATTATTATTTTTATATTATTTTATTTCTATTTTATTTTATTATTATTTTTATATTATTTTGTTTCTATTTTATTTTATTATTATTTTTATATAATTTCAATTTAATTATTTTATTATAATTATTTTCTTGCAAAAATACTTTGGCACAATAAAAAAGAGAACTCTATCATAATGTAATACTTAAAATTAAGATTGATACGGTTTGAAAGAGTAAGATATAATGTAATTTTTTTATCTGTAAGAAAATTTTTTTAAAAAAGTAAGAATTAATTGTCGCCTGTTAAAAAAAGCTATTTCCCAGTGTCTTAAATCAACAAGGAGACAAACTACTTCTTAGAACAATAGTAAAAAGGCACAACTTTTTTTTACAAACTTGAAAATTTATATATTTTAATAAAAGGATGTAGTAAGATATCATATTAATCTCCATTCTACCTACACAAGTTAAAGTTAGTTGGTTTTAAAAATTTTGTAAAAATACTTTATTTAAAAGATTTGCCTCAGAGTTCCAAAGGGAAAGAATTTCTGTTTAATTTCCCACGAGATCTACGAAGTAAAGGAAAGAATTTTAATTTTGCCCTAATAAGTAGTTTTGTGTTAAAAAGAAGGAATTAAAAGCAGGATCAGGATTATATCCTTCTCGTTTTAACTATTTTTCTATTAGATATAAAATAAATTTAGTATTTTTTAATGCATATTCAGATCATTTTCATCAATGCTTTATCAGTACATTGCCTTTTAAAATCAGGTGCACTTTTCAGTAAAGTTTTGCGCAAATTTACTATAATGTAAATAAACAGATAAAGAACTTTAAATGCTTTAAATTTTAATATTCCATGAAATTTTGAATTTAAAGTGGAAAATATTTATATTAATACGTCGTACTCTAATAACTATCGAGAAGTAGATAAACATTATTGTATTGATGATAAACCAGATCAGATTCCTAAAGCAAGAAATCCAATCAATGCCCAACTGCGATTGAATTTATTAGTGCCACAGTATTAAAAATATTTATGTTATTATACCGTACTGTAAAAACTATCAAGACGTGGACAATCATTGTTGTATTGATGATAACCTTCATCAGATTCTTAAAGCAAGAAATCCAATGCCAAACTGGGATTGAATTTCTTAGTACCACAGCATTGGAAAATATTTATATTAATATGTCGTACTCTAATAATTATTAAGTGAAGTAGACAATCATTATTGTATTGATGATAAACCATATCAGATTCTTAAAGCAAGAAATCCACTGCCAAACTGGGATTGAATTTCTTAGTACCACAGCATTGGAAAATATTTATACTAATATGTCGTACTCTAATAATTATTAAGTGAAGTAGACAATCATTATTGTATTGATGATAAACCATATCAGATTCTTAAAGCAAGAAATCCAATGCCAAACCGGGATTGAATTTCTTAGTACCACAGCATTGGAAAATATTTATACTAATATGTCGTACTCTAATAATTATTAAGTGAAGTAGACAATCATTATTGTATTGATGATAAACCATATCAGATTCTTAAAGCAAGAAATAATGCCAAACTGGGATTGAATTTCTTAGTACCACAGCAATGGAAAATATTTATACTAATATGTCGTACTCTAATAATTATTAAGTGAAGTAGACAATCATTATTGTATTGATGATAAACCATATCAGATTCTTAAAGCAAGAAATCCAATGCCAAACTGGGATTGAATTTCTTAGTACCACAGCATTGGAAAATATTTATACTAATATGTCGTACTCTAATAATTATTAAGTGAAGTAGACAATCATTATTGTATTGATGATAAACCATATCAGATTCTTAAAGCAAGAAATCTAAGACCCAATTGGGATTGAATTTCTTAGCGCCACAGTAATTTGCTACTAACAATCCCAAGGGTGAAATCACCTGTCTTCAAATTTCCTTGTGTACATACGTAGGTTTTTTCTGCCTACAGATTTATTTTTTCTACCTCTGGCTTAACCGTGGAATCTCTCAGTTTAGTATCACTTGTGTTTATAAGAAAGTTCCCTTATTTCCGAATATCCTTATATTCCTTATTCATTTATTTTATGTGGATCAAGCCACCTCAAACTTGCGTTTTGTTAATTTTGTATAAAATAAGCTTGGTTTGGTTTGGCTAATCGCTCTACGGTCATTTTTTACACACTTTGGGCTAATTAGACCAGGGACCTAAAGTTTAATGTGGATTCCGAACCACTCAAAAACATTCATGTCAAGCCAGGATTCGACCCTGAAGCCTATAGTACGAAAGGTCAGAGCGATAGCCAATTGACCATTAGACCACAGGTGAATTACTATAGGATGATTTCCGAGATTAGTAATGTAAAAAAACATTGGAAAAAGAAGTTGCATATAGAATGGTTGTCTTATTTTTGAGATTAAAATAAGATCAGTATTGATCTGTAAAAGAAGCAAAAAAAAAATTTGTTTGGTTATTTAACCTGTTGAAAAATATCAATAGTTAAAATGATAAATCAAAAATTTAAAACTAATAATTAGTAAAAATAATCAATAAATAATAAGCATATTAAGACTACATTTTTATGAATCTTTTCCATTTATGTATGAAAGTATTTTATCGGGTTACCAACCAACATATTTCCTTTTTTGCTTTATTTTCTTATAGAAACAAAAGGTCTATTATATACACATTTGCCTCTTTTTTCAAACGAAAATGAGCAAACGTGTTCTTTTTAGAATTTCATATAAACTCCATTTCCTTAAAATGTACATCACCAGATGTTCTAAATCGTAGAGAAAATGGTGGAACATTTCTGGTTTCCATGAAATTCGTGTTTGTTACAAACAGGATGAGAAAAAAAGTAAAGAAACTCGTACAGCATTGATCGAGCTCATTTGCAAATGGATTCGGAGTTTGTTTTCCACTTTGAATATCTTTTCGGTTTGCTCCGAATAATATCCGAATCGACGAGACTAACAATGAGAAAGGGATTGAGTAAAAGAAAAAGTAAACTCAGTTTGAAGAACCAGAAAATGAGTTGTAAAGCATTTGTTCAATGTATCTATTAAAATGTATTATTATTAATATAATTACAACCAATAAATGGGGCCTGATGGCCGAGTGGCTAGCTCTCTGGCACTCGGTACCACAGGTATCGGGTTAGAATCCCGGCGGTACCATGGATGTTTGTAGTGGTTTGGAATCCACTTTAAACCATAGGTCCCGGACCTAATAGGATCGTAGAGCGTTGTGGGAGTAGTGGTACTCGCGTCCGTAGCTTATCTTCAAACTACACGGTCCCCTTTTTGTAGAGCTAAATTAGTAACAGAAGTGCAGCCCTTGCTTATCAGTTAATCTTTATTTTCTGTATCGCCAGCTACATTAGAACAACAACAACCAAAAATAAATTTTTCTGTATGTTTTGGAATTTATAGGGTTTTACCAAAATGTAAACAAATAGTAACAAATGTAGAAAAATGTAAACAAATGTAGAAAATCTATCAAAGATTCAGTCGTTTGTTTATAAGATGCAAAAATATTCAACGTATTACATTTTTATTTAAAAAAAAAAAATGGATATTTATACATCTAAAAGACTAATACATGAAATAATTCTTTTGTTTTTTACGTGCACTCATATCCATTTTTTTTAAAAAGTGATTTTTCTACATTAAATATAAATATATTTCTTTTTCTTTTTTTTTTTTTTTGGGGGGAGGGTGGAAGTTATTATATAATCGTGGTTATGGTTTTCAATAAATGTTCGTATACTGAAATTGTGGATTTAGGATTTGCAAATCGCAAAATATAAAAATAAAATAAAAGAACTTGTAAGAAGTTTTAAACAAACCTCTGATCTTTGTTAAAGATGTAAGTATACTTCCTCCAACGCATTGGGCGACCTGATAGCTAATTGACTAGTGCTCTGGCCTTGAAAATAACACTTCGGTGAGACATCATTAGTCGCTGCAGTTCACAGTTTAACACCAATATTCTCATAATATTTTCACCCTTCACTAACTTCCTTAAGACCAATCTAATTTTAGAGAGATTGTTATAAGAATTTTTAGAGAGAAATTGTAGTAGATTTTCTAATTTAAAAAAAAAGTTGAAACTATTGAGATGGGGCTGTGCGTATTTATAGAAATCATTTAAAAGCGTTTCAACAATCAGTGATAGATGATATGTCCTGACAAATTTATAACATTATGCATTAGTTGTTAATTACCTTAAAGCTAAAGTCTTACTAATTATTCATTAACTATCATTAAAGAAAGTTAATCTTACCACTTTCTTTGATGTAGGAAGCAACTTCACTTAATTTATAGCTAGCGATGCTAACATTATTATTATTATATTTAAATAAGCCGTTAAAACGTGCTTTATGATAAAATATGTTGCTTTCGAAATTTTAAAAGAAACACTGGTTTAGAAAGTCAGATGTTTAAATCTTTTTAGCCCGGAGAAATGATTCATTGCATTTAATGACTTAAATGCATGTTAGTTTTAAAGGGAGACTTAAAAGTTGCACGAAAAGATTTAGTTGGAAAATTTAACTATGAAAGTATATCTAAAAATAACTAGAATGGAATTCTCCAATTTAGTGTCACGACACGGCAATTTGTATTCAAATATTTAGCAATTTATATTTAAGTACAAAATATTTCATGTAACATAATATCATGTCCATCCTCTTAATGAAATTTCATTAGACGTTATTAATAATAAACTTTAATATTTTTAGAACAAATGCTTTTATCTTAAAAATTTTATAAAAATTATCTTTCAAATTAATGATAAAATTAATTTATTTCTTATAGAAATGTTATTTTTAAATTACTTTAATCTTAAAGATATATTTGCAACATATTTAATAAAAATGCAATATTAACAGATTAATATATATTATAGATTAAATATTAATAGATATTAAATATAGATTAATATTAATAAGATATTAGTTTAATTACATTGAAAAGGTAAATAAACAGACTAAGCAAGAACTTTTAAATTATGTATAAATGTATGTTATTTGAGAAGTTAAAACAATTTGAAAATTTGTTGCATCTTTCTATGTTTAACTTAATTTAAGAATGCGATTATTTATTTGTGTGCATACTATAAATTTAATAAATAAAAAAAAATATTGTTTTAAATTCGCATATCAGACAGAAATTTGGAAAAACTTATTTAACAAAATTGAGAAGATAATCCAATATTTTAAATATTACTCTTATAATTTTATTTAGTTTTCTCACTTTTTAAAAGTAAAATCCGAATTGGGACCTGATGGGCGAGTGACTAGCCCTCTGGCGCTCAATATCACAGGGTTCTAGTCCTGGCGGTTGTATGGATTTTTACAGTGGTTCGGAATTTACTTTAGACCGTAGGGCAAGGTCTAATTTGACTGTTGGGAGTAAGGCTGATAACCATCTCCCGTAAAGAACAAAAAGAAAAAAATGTTTCGAAAGAAGGCCATGGAGCACCATGAGACTCTCTCGCCATAGAAGAAAAAAAAAATACGAAGTAGTCCGTAGAGCTAATAAAGAAAATATTGCAAATGCTATGATATGTGAAGGTGAAATTAATCTCTGATTTAAATTTAATTTTTCATATTAATTATGCCTTTTGATTAAAAAAACTTTTGACTAACTGGAAATAAATAATTCCAAAAACGAAAAATATTGCAGGAAAGACTTTTAAAAACTTTCGTAGTTATATTTTTATGAATATCTATTCTGACAAGAAGCAAAATGTTTGGTACTTTAGACAAAATGATAGAAAACGAAATTAATCAGGATTATTTTAGTAAAGCAAATGAACCTCAACATAATAATTTTTTTTTTTAAATAAATGCAGTTGTATTTGATGTAAAACTGTCCGTGTTTTAATTAAGGAGTTAAAATACATCTGTTGAAAAAAACAAAATAAAAATTTCGTTTAAATTATTAATTGATGAATTTATTTCAAAGATTTTGTAAGATAAAAAAAAAAGTACAAGTGATAAGTACTTTAAAATTTTTAATGTAAATGAATAGTGCACTTAATTATTAAAAGGATAATTATACTCGCCATAACCACTGATAATATATTTTAGATGTAAGATAATACCGGAATAAAAACTATAAAATGTAATTATTCATTAATACAAAACTTTCTTTTTAAACCAATTTTTTATTCGTTTTACCTACAGAAAGTTTCTTTTTAATTTGTTTTTGTCTTTAAGTACCCTTTAATTTAAACAAAAAACTCTTAATGAGAAATAAGAGTTCTCTTCAAATTTATTAAGGCAAATAGTAGCATAAAAAAACGAAGATAACAACTAAGTAATTTAAGTTTGTCCGGATTAAATTTTCATGTGAATTTTGTCACTTGGCAAGAATTACACTTTCAGAAAAAAAACTTTTTGGTTAAGTAAAGTTTTTAATTGCACGTTTTTTTTTTTTTTTATTCTAAGTAAAAGTAATTAAAATAGTTTTTTCTGCCCTTCGTTAATCTTCTGTTTTCTAAAAAAAATATTAATATGCAAACAATATTCATTTTTATATTTTAATATTACTTTTTTATTAAATGAACAAATGTAGTTTTTTTTTATGTTTATTAGTATAGTTATTTTATATGTGCAAGCATTTATATAAAAAGTTGAATTGTAATTATTGTACCCCATGTGGGTTTTATATTTATATTAGTATAGCCCTACTGTAGCCCATGCATGTTGTGGAAGGTGACTAAACTGGGTATCCAGTGTTAGGGGTATAACCATGTGGATTAAAGTCAGACCTCTCCGTTTGGGTGCCCCATGTCTTTGTGCCGCAAGGTCGAGAAAAAAAAACTGCAATTTTTACTCTTTATTATTATTCATCGGCTTAAGTCACACGGGTTCATGAACTTCATATAAATGCTCCTGCCGACCAAGTAGGGATAAAAAAACAACAACAACAGAATTATTGCATTGATCAACAAATTTTATATATTCATTTTAAGCCTTAAATGCACGGTAACCAAACGAGGAAGTTCTATCTAAATACACTCAAGACAATTCCATATTCAACTCAATGGCATTCTTGATGGTTTCCAAAGACTAGACCTCTTTTTACTGCGCATTTTAAGGACCAAAATACAGTACACGTCAGAAAAGATTGTATTTGATGTGTAATGCCACATTGAGTATCTAAATACATTTAACGCAATTCCATTCTTAACTCGATGACATTCTTAATTCTTACTGGTCCTAAGCACTAGAACACCTTTAATGTACTTTTCTATCAAAAGTACAGTACACATCAGAAAGGATTGAATTTGATATGGTATGCCACATTGAGTTCTATCTAAATACGTTTAAAAGCAATTCCATTCTTAATTCGATGGTATTCTTACTGGTTTCAACAAATTTTATATATTCATTTTAAGCCTTAAATGCACGGTAACCAAACAAGGAAGTTCTATCTAAATACACTAAAGACAATTCCATATTTAACTCAATGGCATTCTTGCTGGTTTCCAAAGACTAGACCTCTTTTTACTGCGCATTTTAAGGACCAAAATACAGTTCACGTCAGAAAGATTGTATTTGATGTGGAATGCCACATTGAGTTCTAAATACATTTAACGCAATTCCATTCTTAACTCGATGACATTCTTAATTCTTACTGGTCCTAAGCACTAGAACACCTTTTAATGTAATACAGTACATCAGAAAGGATTGAATTTGATGTGGTATGCCACATTGAGTTCTATCTAAATACGTTTAAAGCAATTCCATTCTTAATTCGATGGTATTCTTACTGGTTTCCAAAGACTAGACCCCTCTTTTATTATGCTTTCAAGGGTCAAAATACAGTATACATCAAAGGGAATTATATTTGATGTGGTATGCCACATTAAGTTATACATAACAAATTAGATTAAGTACATAATTTTTAAACCATCAAGTAAAGCCATTTTATTAAAAACAGTCACTAAAAGTATTAGCCCAAGCAATACTACTTCGATTTTCCGCATACAATTGCACTTTTGTTGCACAGTTTACTTCTTGAGACCTAAGCCCTTTTTTTTGAACTAATTTTGTCTAATTTGGATGCCGAATGTTTTTAATATAATTTTTCAGGTCTCTGAAAATTATTTCACATCCAAGCCATAGTTATCTGAATAAAAAAAATACTCACAATAAAGGATTTTATGGATAGAGCGCTATTGGTTTTCTAGAGAATTAAAAACATTATTTCATTTGTATTTATAAAACCGGAAAGTAACGTCTTTCCCACAAAGTACGCCAGTTAGCTGTTCGTGGTATACAAAAGTCAGCACAAGAATCGTCATTCTCCAAAAATATAAAAAATAATGTGTTTACTTTAAAAATTATATTCAAATTAATGATTATAATTTTTATTTTTATCTGAATATTATAAATGCTGCTTTTCTTTTAAATAAAATTTCTTTAGTTTCGTTAAAAATTGGGTAAACTACATTTATATATCTTTTTTTAATTTATTCAATAATCTACTTAATTAATGAATTTATAAATAATCAGTTTAATTAAATAGAAAAAAACTAAAATAACTAAAATAAAATATCTATTATAATCATTATTCACATTAATTTTATAGCAATAACTTATCTCTGATTTTTGTCTCATTTAATTAAAATAATTCGACTGTTTATTTGAGTGATATATTTTAATAGCGATTAATAGCGATTACGTTAATAAGATATAACGTAATTGATTATAAAAAATAAAGTTAATAAAATCAACCATAAAAAGGGTAGCATTCTAAATGCTATTTTTTTAAAAAATCTATTGATGGAATAATAAACATGTGACAGAAGTTCCATAAAAAAGTATCGATTTTCCAAAAGTAATTATCTCTGAGAAAGCAATTAACCAATACTTTGAATAAATCGCCAAATTATGAAAAAGAACTTCGGAACTACGAATTTCTCTTTGATTAATCGGATTTCTTTTCTAGTTTTCAGAGAATCCTTCATTCTTTCAAGAGGTAAGGTATATTTAGGAAGGGAACTTATTGGAATTCAATGGCCTTCACCCTTTTGAGGGCTCTTCAGTTATATTCACCTTTTTTTTTTTTTTTTTTTTTTTGCTTTTTGCGTTAAAAGAGGATTACTTCATTTAATGTAGTCACTCAAAAATAATGATGCTCTCCAAAGTAACTAACTTTGTGTATCTGTATTGCCACTTCAGCTTCTATACCTTTTGATGCACATTTTTTGGGTCACGAGTTATTAATTTTGAAGGTATCAAGATGAATTAATTTTTGGTTTTAATATTATCCGTTATGTTTTAATTAATTATTTACGAATTTTAATTTTTTGAAATGGCTGCGAAATTTTTTATATTTATTTTATAAGTATTATGTTTTGATCTGACTTTGACATTTTGCTACCAAAATAATATGGGTCAAAAATTTGAGTAAGATATTTTAATTTTGGACAGCCAACTTTCATTTTACTGTAATAAAAAATTAACTAATGGTACTTAAAGATTTTTAATTTATACAGCAATAAAACATTTACTACTGTATGTACCATAAAATTTTTATTTTAAAATACAATTTAAAAAATTAATCCTACAAATTTCTCTCTACAAATATTTTATCGTGCTCATTGGAAAGTCTTATACAATGACCAAAGAATTATCATAACAGATGACAACATTGGAAACATTTGATTTTAACATATATATTAGATATGCCATAAATTAAAAAGAACTTTCTAATAAAATATAACATTTAATAAGATAAATATGCGAGTTATTGTAGTATATAAATAATTCGAAATTGTAAATTCTATGGTATTATTCACTTTTATACCTAACAAACTCTCCGGCACTGCAGTCCATGTTGGGCCATAGCTTATCTAAGAATACGAATCCAAAGTCGTCTGTCTCGAGCTTTGGTTTTCCAATTTGTGGGCTTTAGGTTCTTTAATCCTTTTCGACTTCTTTAATCCATCTCTTTTTGGTTTTCCATTTTATCTTTGGGCTTGGAACTTCCTCTTGAAAATATTATTTGTGCCTCTGATAGCATCCATTCTCCCTATGTATCTTTCCATTGAATTATCTTTCATTTTATATAATTTATGATATTCTTTTATCAACATAATTCTGCAATTCCATGATTGTAACGCCTCCTCTAAATATCACCCTCTCTGATAAGTCCAAATACAGCTCTTAAAATCTTCCTTTCCCAGGTTAACAACATCTCCTCCTGTTTTTGAATTAAGGTAAATTTTATACCAGATGATTGTTTTAAAGATTTAAAATAACATTTTCCCATATTTGATAAGTAACCTTTTTTCTTAAAACTGCTGGATTCACATTGTTTTGCAAGCTAAAACTTCTTTCACATTAGATTAGTCTCGCATTTTTTTATCATTTTTTAGGGTAATCGCTTCGGCAGTACATCTACTAAAATTAGAACGATACAGAGAAAATTAGCATGGCCCCCGCGCTATGATGACACGCAAAATTATTTTTAAGTAACGATACTAAGATAAATCCTTTTTGTTCTAAATATATTTTGTAAAATGTGGGATTTGACATCTTCTCAATTGCATTTGTTAGAATTTAAGGACCATTTTATTATTATCAAATGCACAGAGATGTGAAGTTAACTTTAAAGCATTAACAATATTAGTGAAGACACTTTTCCCACTGATTAATTATTTTTAATCAAAAAATGTAATGTTTGCATGAACAACTTAGGAAATATTTTATTTTGTTTGAATATATATCATTTTCTTTTTTCGGTAGACTTTTTAACTTTTTTTCTTCCAATACATTAATAATGTTTTCATTTATCATTATACACTCATGTCCATAAATTAAGGATAATTCAGAATCACACAGAAATTGAACTCTAAAATAAAAATTTCACCTGTAGAATTATCACACACATCTTGAAGAAGAATATGCAAATTACAGGAAACCACCAGATGGCGCGGATAGTACGTCACAATGACGAGAGTATAAGAGAGGGTATATAAGGAATGGTAGCAAAGAAGTAAAATTGTTCACAAGAGCTTTAAAAGCCTTTCAGGGCAATAACCGCATAGTTATGGCACAAAGGAAGCATTTGGACGATTTTTTACGTGGTAGAATTATCGGACGACTGGAATGTGGACGTACCAGCTGGAAGTATCCGAGGAACTTGGAATCGCCCAGAGTGTCATCTCCAGGCTTTGGCAACGATTCCAAGATAATGGTAATGTGAGTAGATGTTACAGCACAGGTCGCCCCTGAGTTACAACGCCGAATGAGGACCGGTATTTAGCAGTTACTGCCAAAAGAACCAGATGGAGCACAGCATCAGACCTGTCTCGTCAGCTCTCTTCAACTACCGGTACGACAGTTTGAAGGCAGACCGTGTACAGACGCTTAGGGCACATTGGCCTATATGCTCGTAGGCCTGTCAGATGGGTTCCACTTACCGCAACTCACTGTCGCCTGCGATTAACCTGGAGTAGAGAGCAGGCATTGTGGACACCGCAACAGTGGTCTGGTGTGATGTTTTCCGACGAGTCCAGGTTTAGTTTGCAGTCTGATTCTCACCGGACTTTCATATGGAGAGCGCCAGGTACCCGTTACTACCAAGAGAACACCATTGAACGACACCGTTACGGTGGTGCAGGATGGCTCGTTTGGGGAGGAATTATTCTTGGTTCCAGAACTAACCTGTATGTTCTGAGTGTAACGATGACAGGCCACATCCATCGGGATGTCATTCTGGAACAACATGTACGTTTGTTTCGGGGGCGCCATGGGTGCTGAATTTCCGTTTATGGATGACAACGCCCGTCCTCACCGCAAACATTGTAGACGAATGCCTTCAATTGGAGGATATCACCCGTATGGATTGACCCAGCATACTCAGCGGACTTGAATCCAATAGAGCATGTGTGGGATATGCTTGGCCAACGAATTGCTGCCCGTCAACCCCTCCCACCTGTCAACCGGAACTTCGGAGGGCATTGCTTGATGAGTGGTGTAATATTCCCCAAGATCAGATTGATAATTTGATACTCAGCATGCCTAGGCTTTGTAAGGCCTGTATTGCATCGTCCGGGAGACATACTTCCATCATATCCATGTTATACTGTTTTTTGTAAATAGGTTCTTTTTTGAAATTTGCTCCAGGAGTAAAAATTGCAATTTTTATTAATTATGTCAAATATATAGCATCTTTTTTGCTCTTTACCTTTTGTTTAATAAATAGACTTTACAAATAAGTCAAATTTGTTTTGCTTCTGTCTCTTCATTATCCTTAATTTATGGACATGAGTGTATTATTATCATCAAATGCATGGAAATGTGAAGTTAACTTTTAAAGCATTAACAATATTAATGGACACTGACTAAAATTAAAAAAATATTTTAATCAAAAATGCAGTTTGTATAAATTTATATTTTTTTCTTTTTTGGTAAACTTTTAATTTTTCTTCCAAATACATTTTTTTATTTTGATTATAGAGATTATCAGTGAGAAATAATTAATTAACTAAATAAATTAAATAAAAACTGATTTAAAATAAATAAATAAATTAAAAAAAAACTGATTTATATCAAAAATAAATAAAATTATCAATGGATAATATCTTTAAATAAAGATAAATTTAATAGCGCACATAAAATCAGTTGTATTAAATGCTGTTAAATTTCTATTTTATATTTAAAACAAAAACCACCTTTTGGAAAAGAAAATAACACGTTATTGTATTGTAAATATATATTGCTAATAACAATAATAATATGATACAATACAATATATGATACAATACAATATACAATTATGATACAATACAATATACAATTATAATACAATATAATACACAATTAAAAGGCAATACAATATAATATACATTAAAATACAATCCAATATAGTATAATTAAAATACAATACAATATAATATACATTAAAATACAATATTAAGTATAATTAAAATACAATATACACATACAATACAAATAATATACAATAAATATGATTGTTTTATTTACCTTTTGTCTTACTTAGTTTTCCAAATGTGCAGACAAATCACTACAATTTGTAGCCCTGTTGATCTGTAAGAGCTTCGTTAATTCTGCAAAACTTTCTTTTTGTGTCAACAGAAATTAATTTCTTACATGCTGTGAGTTCCAGTTAATTAGATGGAAATCGACTGTGAGCTTTCCCCTCTTTCAATAAAGGCATTCCGATAGCCTTCACGCAAAACTAATCGAAAGGCGTGATTGGAAAATTCTGGATCTGGCATGCTTGACAACTCTTTTCACGATAGCTGCATAAATTTTACCAAAGGTCGAATAAACTGAATGATTAAAGCGTGCGCTTTGTAATGGAATGAGACTGAATTGGCCATTAATTATCCTCGTCTAGTTAATGGACATTATCGGGAAAGATGGATAATTAATCAGTCTAGGCAACTCTCAATATATCTTAATAAATATGCAAGTTGTTGTAGCGTTTTTTTAAAGTTGCTTTTTTAAAATATATAAATTTCATAGACAAAAATTTATTTTTACGATAAAAGTAATATATATTTTTCTTTATATGATGTTTTATTTTTATATAGATAAAATATGAATTGTTATAAAATATATGGTAAAAGCATTACACTTTTTGATTTAAATATTTTTAACATCTTTTATTAAATAACAGTCTATCCAACTTTAACTTTAAAATTTTTATGAAAAATCAACAGAATGCAATCGAATATATATTTGAAAATTTAATAAATTTATCTTTTAATTGTTATCTTCATATTAATTAAAACAATACGTTTTTTATTTAATGCATATTTTGTATCACTTATATTTTGAAAGTATTTTAAACTTTAATTTCGAGATGTGGATTAAAAAACCTTGATTTACAATTGTTCTAGAAGGGAACGTAAAATTATTAAAACATTTTTTTTAATAGAACGCCTGAATTGTTTCCTATAAAATAGAATTCATATATTTAAAATAAATTCATAGCATATTATGCATACTAAGTTGTGGTAGATTCGATCATGGCAGAATCACACTTAAAACATGGTTTTGATGCAAGTTATACACTTTATTTCTTCAATCATCATCATCAATAGCACGACAATCTAGTGTAGGTCAAGGCTTTGCTTTGAAGAGATTTTTGCCATGCATTCCTCTAGGTGACAATGGTCCTCAATTTCTTAACCTTTATTACAGCAAAGTCCTTTTCAGCAGCGTCTATCCATCGCAACTTAGGTCGTCTTCTTCTTTTTGTGCTTCTGGTTTTGCCAAAACTAACCTTTTACAGGGTTTAAATCCTTCATTTAAATATATGAGCAGTTGTCTTCTCCAACAATCACTTTCCCTAACACCTCCAAGGAAAACCATTCAAATCTTCCGCTCAAATATACCCAAATGGGCCTAATTTGAGAACAAAGTCAGTGCTTCAGAGCCATAGACCAAAAAAAGGTCTCATAAGGACTTTATATTACAAGAATTTATTTTTTTTGCATATGAACTGCGATTTAAACCTATTGGTTAACCCATAAAAGGTCCTGTTGGCAGACACAATTCTGTTTTATTCCTCAAACATATACAAAAATTAAGTAAATTCAGAACAATTGTTAACATATTTTAAGGGTATTTAGTTGCATTAAGTTAAACAAGAAAAATTTGTATTTATTGTCTCTTGCAATTAATTAAAGTAATTTACTTTTTAATGTAATTGTTACTGATAAAAATATTTATTGAATTACATATATATTTTTATATAAATATGCATGCAGCGGGTATTTACAATAACCCGCTGCATGTATATTTACAGTGTAAAAAATCAATATGTGTATTGAACATGAGATTTAATCGAATAATTTATCAAAGTAAAAATAGTCCTACTTTCAAGACTACTACAACTACAAGATATACTACTATATTACTACTGCCAGAAAATATTTTCCTTTATTTACTTTAAAATAAATCTGAGTAAATTTTACTAGACCTGATCGATAATGGAATAAAAATGCATTTTTATCTTATTAAAAGCCTGTAGATGATTTAAAATAGAAATAAAAATCTGAAGAACTATGCAAATGATGAAAACCAAAAACCTAATAAGAAATCCATACTCTTTTTATTTTAAAAACATCTACAATGCATTATAAAGAGAATAATAAAATGGACGTTGGACCACAATATATAAAGCTGAAATAATATAGCCATTCGAAAGAATGTCGTAAATCAAATTTTATTGTACCGCCCGTTTTGCAATACCGATATTCCAAATGCAAATATGTACCTGGATTTTCCACTCTTGATCTTTTGAACTAAATATTCAAAAGATGCATAAATTCATAACACACCATCTGATAAAGGTAAACTCTACGTGTTCTTAAACAAAAGCAGTTGAAAATATAATAACTGTCTGCAGAAAATATTTGTTTCTCTTGGTTTGCATTTAAATAATATGCAAACAGTAAAAAATAACGTTGCAGCTGATATTTAAATCGAATTGCATGCATTTTTTACTTTGCTCCTAGTTATGGAAAGACATGCTTTTGTTTCTAATGTCTTGAATGGCTAATGTAAAGATTTGCATGTCTATTGCTATGGGGATGTGTTTTGGTATTCATGTTTTCATGTCTCTGAAATGATGCGTGTGTGGGATAATTGTTTTTCAGGGCCCAGCAGTAACATTTCTAGTTTACGCATAATTTTGAATAAAGAGCATAAATATATAACTATAGTCTGTTTGTGCGAGACTGTCAATTTTAACCGTCACTGAATTGGCCACATCATTATTCATTCATTAATTCATTATCCGTATTTTGTATCAGTGACCACAACGCATGTCGTCAGTGGGAATTAAGCTATTGTCTTCTATATTAGCTTGCAATTATTAGGTCACATGTAGGACTATTTATTTTATTTTATTGTATATTTTATTATTATGTATTAATAAAGCAAACAATTTATTTTCCAATGTGACTGTAAGTGATAAAAATGTGAATTAACAATAACTTGCTGCCTGTATATTTACAGCGTTAAAAATTCTATAGCAGTATATGGATATTGAACATTTTCATAAGATTTAATCGAATAATTTTTCAAGGTAAAAATGTTCCCTCTTTCAAAACGTTACTTTATTCACTTGGTTTAAAGTGCTAGAAGAAAAATTATCTCCTTTATTTAGTACAAAAAAAATCGGACTAAATTTAACTAGACTTTGTCGATAGCAGAATAAAAATGCATTTTTATCTTATTATGTACCTGCAAATGATTTAAAATAGAAATAAAAATCTGAAGAACTATGCAAATGATGAAAACAAAAAAGATTAATAAGAAATCAATACTCTGTTTATTTTAAATACGTCTACAATGCATTATAAAGAGAATGAAATGGACGTTGGACCACAATATATAAAGCTGGAATAATAAAGCCCATTCGAAAGAATGTCGTAAATCAAATTTTATTGTACCGCCCATTTTCCAATACCGATATTCCAAATGCAAATATGTACCTGGATTTTCCACTCTTGATCTTTTTGAATTAAATATTCAAAAGATGCATAAATTCATAACACACCATCTGATAAAAAGGGAATTCTACGTGTTCTTAAACAAAAGCAGTTGAAAATATAATAACTGTCTGCCGAAAGTATTTGTTTCTCTTTGTTTTGCATTTAAATAATATGCAAACAAGTTTAAAAAATAACGATCCAGTTGTTATTTAAATCGAATTGCATGTATTACTTTTTACATGTAATACTATTGCATGTATTACGAATTGCATGTAATTTTTACTTTTCTCCTAGTTATGGAAAGACATGCTTTTGTTTCTAATAACTTGGAAAGGTACTGTAAAGATTTGCATGTCTATTGCTATGGGGATGTGTTTTGGTATTCATGTTTTCATGTCTCTGAATTGATACGTGCGTGTGGTAAATTGTTTTTTCAGGGCCCAGCAGTAGCATTTCTCGTTTACGTATAGTTTTGAATAAAGTGCAGAAAAATATAATTAGACCAGGGGTGGCCAACCTAAATGATCTTGCAGGTCACTTTGAAAATGCATCCTAACTCTGCGGACCGCATATAAAATTATATATCCTCATATTAGATTTAGATCCATTATGGACATTTTTTTTTTGGAGTGATAAATTTAAACGTAATGAACTATTATTGTTGTGTTTACTATTATTCTTACATATAAACATAGATAATATAATAATAATGATACTAAACGCATATTGTAAAGAAATATATAACACTAAAAAAACGAAATATCAAAAATATATAAATATAAACGAAATGAAAAAATGAAATCATTAAGTCAGTCAGTCGATGCCGATCCTCCTTGGTAAATCAAGAGGAATCCTGCTTGTTTTGGTCTAGGAATAAAAACACATAGCACTAGTGGACTGTAAACACGACTCCTTTATTCCAAAATCAAACCCACACTGGCAGGGGTTACATTCTTTCTCTCTCTCCAGCCAGCTCACACCACCCAGATACCCCCATACAGACAGGATGTTTACGCTATCGGGAGTTGACTTCCTCTATGCACGTGGAGATATTTATCCATGAGAAACACTGTTCTTATCTTATAAAAGACACTCCCAACTTTTACCAACAGCACTATTATTATACCAGAGATTTTAAATGCTCTTCAATTCGGTCTTGATCAATGATTTACAATTTCCTAAGGGGAAAAATAAGGTTGTGTGACTGTTTAAGTGTTGTGACAAAAAGTAGGCCGATTTTGCAACAACACCCACCTTTTCATTCCCAGGAATCCCAACATGACTTGGGATCCATCGAAGAAGAATCTTCATCCCATTTTCGATAAGATGACAATTTTTTTTACAAAGAATTTCTTCGTAAGAAGAGGAACACTTTCAAACTACCAAAGCCCGAACTGCAGCCAGAGAATCAATAAAGAACACAATTTTTTCCTCCAAGTGAGACTTTAAAGCCTTGTCGAAAAGAAGCATTACAGAGATCTTCCCATCAAAATTGTCACGAAAATATAAGACAAATATAAATGCATTATATGGAATTTTAATAATATTTTTTAAAACACCGCAATGAATTAAAAAAAAATAAAACAGCAGAATAATTGCATCTAATACATTTATTGCAGTAATTATCATTAGAGTAACTGAAAATAAGAAAAAGGTATAAGTTGTTTCTATAGTATAGAAACACTGAAACAGAGAGAGACTTTGAATGTTGCTATCTGTTAATTAAGTAACAGTATTCAAAAATACTAAATAAAGTTAACTATGCTAATTATATATATAGAGAGAGCTTTGTATTACTCTTCTGCATTCCAGCTTAAAAATATTTTATAGAGAACAAAAGCGTATTTTCTAAGAATTCTCACAATTAACATTTCAAGTATATTACATTTATTTTCAGCAGTTAATTACTGTCCTTTTTTCAGTGAAAACACTTTATTTATTTTTATGCAAACAAAAGTGCTCAGGTATAAAAAAATATAAAGGGAATTTTGTCCTCTGCAGTACAAAGGGGTCTGTCGAATAAATATTGCATAAGTATTCAAAGCGAGCTGAATTTTTCATGAGGTAGGAAACATTCCGTGAAGTTGCAGAATTTTTTTTTTAATAAACCTCTGAGTATTGTAAGAAAGCCAATGTTTTTTTGCTCAGAATATTTCACTAATGATTTAGAGGATTCCTTTCAAGTCTGAGCAGGTGAAAGATTCCTTTGTGATGGCACCTTACCAAAAAAATTTAATATTTTCTTTCAAAGAACAATAGAAAATATAGCTTTCCTTTCCTGTGTTTGGACAAACATAGGGAACTATACAAAAATATTTCTTAAATCGAAATTCAAAATGTAAACTTTAAACAAGTAAGGGATATAAATATGATACTGTCATACGGATCACATGATATTGCACAAAATATGATATTCGTATAAAGTTCTTTTATTCCTTTACTATTATACTTATATGCTACTTTATTCAAAAAAATGTAACTTTTCATATCTTGTTTTGATTCTAATGTTTCAAAAGGTCTTTTAATTCAATATTGTATTGTAAGTCAACCAGTTCCATTTGGAGATAACCTGAGGCTGGATCAATTTCAACATGAAAGGGGGATGTACATATTTCAAAACTGTTGTTTCAAAACCGTTTATTTGTCTAACTCTAAATTAGAAAACTACTTTTGACAGTTAATTTTTGTATATATAGATGTACAAATAATGTATTTTTTAATACATTGGTTTTCATTACTTTGGCCATTCAAAAATAAATATATTTTGTGAAAGTATTATAAATCTCACGAGCCGGGAAAATGTTCGTGGGTTGGCTAAGGAGGTCCGCGGGTTGGCCACCTCTGTAGAAATACAACATTACAAAAATTAATAAAATAATTACCAAACTAATATTAATTGCCATAATAAATATGTACCATTAACCAAATGGAAATTTTATTTCATATATGACATATTATACGTATCTAAAAACCAAAATTAGAATTATTACAGTGATTTATTTATTATGTTACATAAATTACTTTAATAATGTACAGAAATAATAATGTATCATTTACATAATTTTCATAATCTGAAGTGCTGTATTTTCAGAAAAGATAATTTTCAATTTAACTTCATTAGTAATGACTCTAACACAGAATATTTATTTCATTTTAAATATATCTGCACTCAATTTAGTGTATCTGCATTTCCTGAGGTACATTGAATTAAGTTTGCATATATAGATAATGGAAATAGATTCTAAGTTTTGTTATTATACCATTAAAAGCTTAAAACCTTTAAAAAATAATGCTGTAAACTTAAATATACAAGAACTTTTACCATGCACAAATATTTTGCATGCCATGCACAAATATACATGCATAATATTTAAAAACATTTTAGGGATATACTTTTATAATTGAAAGTTAAAAATTAGCATAAAAACTTAAATGAAATTATGTATAATAATGTTACTATATTATTCCACCTGTATATCGATATTGAATTTTATAATATAAACATTAAGTTAAAGAGTTTTAAATGTAGATATACATTAAGAAAAAAATATGACAATTTTAACCATATATTTTTAGTAATTTCTTAAGTCATTTTAAATTAAATTCTTCTAAGTATTTTTTAAATACAGGAGAGCTATTTACAATGAACGGAAATTTCTTTTTTAAAATAATATTAATAAAAGAAAATTCTCTTGATAATAAGATGATTTTTAACTTCCCAACATCAGGAATTTTATCGTTGAAGAATGAAATAGTTATTATATTATTTTATTTGTTATTATAAGGCGAATATCATACTTTATAACAAAAATAAAATAGAATTTATTATTTTTAAATGTCTTAGTATTTTATACAAAATTTATTATACACTATATCCTATTTCATAAAATAAACAAACGAGATACCTAATAAATATGAAATATATGCATGTTTAAAATGTTCTATATGAATTTATTATTTACAGTTACTTGGAACTGGTCTAGTTAAGTTTAACGAATGCACGTCTCAAGGGATTATACATAGAAATATTAGTTGACTAGAATATACTACATTAAACATTTTCATTACTTATTTTTATATTTAGTTATTTGGAAAATGTTTCAGTACTTATTTTTGCTATTTGCCGAAAAAAAGTCCTTAATTCTATAAATTTAAATGAAGTATATGTATAACAGATTTATAAAATAAGTTTGTAAATAACAGTAGGTTTTATTTAAATTGCTATCACAAGTACTTTTAAATAAAATATACTTTAGAATGTTCTGTTGTTTGAAAAAAAAAAAAAAAATATTTAAATAAATGTTGCTAATTTTTTTTTTTTTTAAATTTATACATTTTTCCGTGATTACAATAAGTTTAATAAACAAAGACAAAATTTAAAAAATAATCATATTTATTTTGTAAATCATTTTAATAAGATGAATGTTGTGTTAATAAATTTATTTAAGAGTGAACGAAATTAAAACATACTTTTTAATTAAAAATATACTCATGTTTGTGAAAATTGCAACACCATGAAGGACTTAAGCGAGTGAGCTGAGATTTTCAGGAAATGCAAATTAGCACATGAAATGCAAATGATTAGAATTTCAAATCCGTAGCGTATGCGTATGCTCAGCAGCGCCCTCTGAACGGCGGAGGGATGCGAATAAATAGACGGCGAGGCGTATATGGTTATCGGTGGTTATCTGCTAGTGGTAAACGTTAGCATAATCGCTACTTATGCCTCTTCGACGAAAGAGAGCGAGATTTGAACAACTTACAGAGTTTGAACGGGGAGAATCATCGGCCTTCGTGAAGCTGGATTGTCTTATCGTGCAGTAGCCGCTCGTGTGCAGTGTAACAGCAACACAGTGATGCGTCTTTGGAAGCAGTGGACGGACGAGTGTCGGACAACTCGGAAATTCGGGAGTGGACCCCGAAATGTGACGTCAGCTCGCGATGATAGACACCTGGTCCGCATGGCGCTGACGGATCATACAGCTTCCTCTTGACAATTGGCAGTACAGTGGTCAATAGCTACAGGTGCTTCATTATGTGCTTCATCAATTCGTAGACGTTTCTGCTGCAGCCTGGACTGCGCGCAAGGACTCCTTTATACAGGATCCTCTCACGCTAAACCATCGCCGCCTGCGGCTACAATGGGCCGCTCAGCATAGAGACTGGCGTGCTGATTGGCAGCATGTCAGGTGATTATTTTGAAGGTGTTAATTTTTAATTGTTTCGGCGTCTCGCTCGTGATCCTCGTCCTGTTGCTTCTGCAGACTAACTTTTGGGTGCGCATACAAACAATATGGAATGCTCTTCCTCAGGCAGACATTCAAAATTTGTTTGACTCCATGCCACGTCGTGTAGCAGCACTTATTGCGGCGCGTGGTGGCTACACAAAAATACTGATTCCTATCTCTGTTATTGTTTGTTTACTTTGTACATTTAATCATTTATTTGTACCACTACCACTCAACTGTGTATTAAATTTCATTCAATTATGACGATTCCTTCATGGTGTTGCAATTTTCACAAACATGCGTTTATATTATTACTTTTTTTTATTCAGTAAATTAATTAAAAACAACCATATAAAGCCAAAGAAAAAAAGAATGGTATAGGTAATAGAAGCCTAAAAAATTTGTTTTTTACGATTTCCTTTTCCAGTTAAAGTTAAAAATTAAATCACAAAAATTAAAATGCTTTAGAAAATTTTTTCACAGGTGAATTTTGAAACAAAATAATAATAACGTAAATTGAATTGTTTTTTAACTAGAATTAATTAATTTTATTTCCATATTAATCTTATTACATTAGTGTTCAAAATAATTTTCTTTTGTAAATGTACTTATTCCTATTATGAGAAATGATACTCAAACTAAAATAAACTTTTCCTGATTTTTTTTTCGTTTATTTTACTATTATGTTTTTTAAAATAAATTCCACTCCCAGACTTGCTTTATTTTTAATATATATTTTTATATATATATTTATTTTTAATATATTCATTTTTATCTTATTAAGTACCTGTAGATGATTTAAAAATAGAAATAAAAATCTGAAGAACTATGCAAATAATGGAAATAAAAAGCTTAATAAGAAATCAATACTCTGTTTATTTTAAATACGGCTACAAAGCATTATAAAGACAATAAAATGAACGTTGGGCCACAATATATAATGCTGGAATAATAAAGCCCATTCGAAAGAATGTCGTAAATCAAATTTTATTGTACTGCCCGTTTTTCAATACCAATATTCCAAATGCAAATATGTACCTGGATTTTCCACTCTTGATCTTTTGAATTAAATATTCAAAAGATGCATAAACTCATAACATACCATCTGATAAAGGTGAATTCTACGTGTTCTTAAACAAAAGAAGTTGAAAATATAATAGCTGTCTGCCGAAAGTATTTGTTTCTCTTGGTTTGAATTTAAATAATATGCAAACTGTAAAAAAATAATGATGCAGCTGATATTTAAATCGAATTGCATGCATTTTTTACTTTGCTTTTAGTTATGGAAAGACATGGTTTCTTTTCTAATAACTTGGAATGGCTAATGTACAGATTTGCATGTCTATTGCTGTGGGGATGTGTTTTAGTATTCATGTTTTCATGTCTCTGAAATGATGCGTACGTGTGGAAGGGAATTGTTTTTCAGGGCCCAGCAGTAGAATTTCTAGTTTATGTATAATTTTGAATGAAGTGCGGAAAAATATTATTAGGCCAGGGGTGGCCAACCTAAATGATCTTGCTGGCCACTTTGAAAATGCATCATAACTCCGAGGTCAGCATACAAAATTATATATCCCACATATTAGATTTAGATCCATTATGGACATTTTTTTGGAGTGAAATATTGAAACATAATGAGCTGTTATTATTGTGTTTATTATTATTCTTACATATAAACGTAGATATTAAAATAAAATTGATACTAAATGCATATTGTAAATAAATATATAACACTAAAAACGAAATATAAAAACATATATAACTATAAACGAAATAAAAAATGAAATCGTTAAAAATATTTATATTACTAATGCGATATTTGTTTCTTCAGTATTTCGGTTAGCCTTTGCAAATCGCAAAATATTATTTAATTATTCTGTGAACCCACAAATAAAACAGGCAATATCTGTCATATATTCGCAAAAATATTATTTTAAAATCAAAGTTAATTTTTTTTATAACTGCGACAGTTAATTTTTGAATATATGGATGCACATAAAATGAATTTTTTTAATACATTGTTTTTCACTACTTTGGCCATTATAAAATAAATATATTTTGTAAAATTGTGATAACTCTCACCTGATTTGCCTAACCTGAATTAGACAGTCTGTTAATGCGAGACTGTCAATTGTAATCTTCACTGAGTTTCTCATATCATTATTCATTCATTAATTCATTATTCGTATTTTGCCCCTATATCCTAAAATCATAATATCTCATCCTTCTTCATTGGAGCAACAGTCCCTGGTGGGCCAAGGCCGTTTGTCTACTTGCAGATTTCGAGACCAGAGAGTTTTTATTTCTTCTTTTAGTCTCGTATTGGATAAATACAATGAGAATCCTTTAAATCTCTAGAGAATCATTAGATCTTTCTAATTAAGGGAGGACGGGGAGATCCAAATCCAACTACAAGTATTTTTAGAAGAACACAGGGCGTATATAGTAAGAAACACAATATTTGATTGCGTAACTAATACTCATTCATTAGTAATAAATATTTTCCTTTTTCTCTGAAGGAATATTCAAACCCAATGTTACATTTTCATATTGAGTCTGAAATTTTCAGACTCATTATGAAAATTTAACATTGATTTGAATATAAAATATCTATTAACTTATCGACCAAATATCTTGCTCTAACATCGTTTATATTCATACTATGAATTCATTATTGAAATAAATAATTTGAACATTGATAATGTTAATAACTTTGAATTTATTTTTTAATTAACAAATGTATTAAATAAATATTCTTTATCCTACATCCATCCTGGCCCAATTGGCCATACATTGTCTTTCTGTCCAATATAAGTGAAAAACACTAAAATGAGAAGCATCTCCAGTGTAAACATCCTTTAAATTGAATAAAATAAGGAGATGCCGTTCTTTAATAGAATCATCACAGTGTACATGAGGTAGAAGTTGTTACACCAATTTTATTGATGGCCTGTCAACATATGAAAACAGTCGACGCCGATCCTACTTGTTAAATCAAATGAATCATGTTCTTATCTTGTAAAAAACACTCCCAACTTATTCCAGCAGCAATATTACTATACCGGAGTTTTTTAATGGCCTTAAATTTGGTCTTGATCAATGATTTACAATTTCTTAAGGGGAAAAATTAAGTTGTGTGACTGTTTAAGTGTTGTGTGTAAGTGCTGTGACAAAAATAAGGCCGACATTACAATGGCATCCACCTCTTCATTCCCAGGAATCCCAACATGACTTGGGATCCATTGAAGAAGAATTTTCCCATTTTCGATAAGATCCATCCCTCCACATCCCTCCCATTTTCGATAAGATGACAATTTTTTTTTTACAAAGAACTTCTTCGGAAAAGAGTAACGCTTTCAATATACCTAAGCCCGAATTGCAGCCTGGGAATCAATAAAGAGGACAATTTTTCCTCTAAGTGAGACTTTAAAGCCTTCGTAACAAGAGGCACTACAGAGATCTTCCCATCAAAATTGTCACGAAAGGATAAAACAAGTATAAATGTATTATATGTACTTTTAATAATATTTTTTAAAACACCACAATGAATTAAAATAAATAAAACAGCAGAATAATTGCATCTAATACATTTATTGCAGTAATTATCATTAGAGTAACTGAAAATAAGAAAAAGGTATAAGTTGTTTCTATAGTATAGAGACACTGAAACAGAGAGACTTTGAACCTTGCTGTCTATTAATTAAGTAACAGTATTCAAAAATACTAAATAAAGTTAACTATGCTAATTATATAGAGAGAGAGCTTTGCATTACTCTTCTGCATTCCAGCTTAAAAGATTTTATAGAGAACAAAAGCGTATTTTCTAAGAATCCTCACAATTAACATTTCAAGTATATTATATTTATTTTCAGCAGTTAATTACTGTCCTTTTTTTCAGTGAAAACACTTTATTTATTTTTATGCAAAACAAAAGTGCTCAGGTATAAAAATATAAAGGGAATTTTGTCCTCTGCAGTACAAAGGGGTCTGTCGAATAAATATTGCATAAGCATTCAAAGCGAGCTGAATTTTTTATGAGATAGGAAACATTCCGTGCAGTTGCAGAAATTTTTTTAATAAACCTCTGAGTATTGTAAGAAAAAGCCAGTGTTTTTTATATTTAGAATATCTCACTAATCATTTAGAGGATTCCTTTCAAGTCTGAGCATGTGAAAGAATCCTTTGTGATGGCACCTTACCAAAAAAATTATTTTCTTTTCAAAAAACAATAGAAAATATAACTTTCCTTTCCTGTGTTTGGACAAATAAAGGAGTACTATACAAAAACATTTCTTAAATTTGAATTTAAAATGTAAACTTTAAACAAGTAAGGGATATAAAAATGATACTGTCATACGGGTCACATGATATTGCACAAAATATGATATTCGTATAAAGTTCTTTTTATTCCTTTACTATTATACTTATATGCTACTTTATTCTAAAGAAATGTAGCTTTTCATATCTTGTTTTGATTCTAATATTTCAAAAGGTCTTTTAATTCAATATTGTATTGTAAGTCAACCAGTTCCATTTGGAGATATCCGGAGGCTGGATCAATTTCAACATGAAAGGCAGAAAACTGTTGTTTCAAAACCGTTTATTTGTCTAACTCTAAAACTACTACTTTCTAGACAACTACTTTCTACTAGACAGCTACTACTAGACAACCACTCTACTGCTAGACAACTACTTTCGACAGTTAATTTTTTTGTATATATAGATGTACAAATAATGTATTTTTAATACATTGGTTTTCATTACTTTGGCTATTATAAAATAAATGTATTTTTGTAAAAGTATTATAAATCTCACGAGCCGGGAAAATGTTCGTGGGTTGGCTAAGGAGGTCCGCGGGTTGATCACCTCTTTAGAAATACAATACTACAAAAATATGCAGATAAATTGTAAAAGGATTTAAATTCTTGATTGTGTTAATTTTTTTTTATATACTGGAAATTTGATATTCACATCATTGTACATATTGATTATTAATTGGGCTTATTTGTGGCAAACTTTGTAGCAAATAGTGGCTGTTTATAACTGACTGTGAATTTGAGAAACCGTTTATTTAGAAACGCAACACCACAAAAATATGCAGATTTGTTATATCATTTAAATTGTAAATTTAAATTATTGGTTGTGTTTATTTTGTTATAAATGCTGGAAATTGGATCTTATCCTTCGCCATATTGATTAGTGATTGGGCCTATTAGTAGCAAATTCAGTATTGCCTACTCTACTCATGAAAGATAAAGACATTTTGATGTAATATACCCACATGAAAGAAATAAAGGAGATGTATTTCTGTTGGATGTTTTCCTAAAAGTAATTGACTGAGATCTATGTTTTGTTTGCGAAATTTATGGAAAATCCTAATGATTCTGCCTGACGATCAGAATGCATTTTGCCATGCTATAAAATTATTTTATCTTAGTTAAATGGATGGCGAAAAAGAGTTCTATTTTTCTCTCCTCTACCATATCAGCCACATCAACCATATAATTATTTTTATATCCTCCATAAAAAAAAAGATTCTTAGTATCAGTTATGACCCAGTTACTGATATTCTAATCGACCATGGAGGAGCATTTTTATTTTAATATTAGCAAATAATGCGATTATCAGTGACTTATTATTGGTCAGAAGGAGCACTGAAGCTAATCACATCCACTTAATTGCAATTCCTTTTAATTGCAGTTTGTAAAATATTATAACTTTGGCAACGTTTTTAGAAATTGTAATTAAATACTTAAGAAATTAAGAATTATACTTAAGAAATTGTAATTAAATTGTAATTAAATAATTCACACATTACAAGTATCTAAAAGCCAAAATTAGTATTATTACAGTTACTTATTTATTCTGTTATATGAATTCTTCTAATAATGTACTGAAATAATAATGTAATATGTACATAATTTTCTTAATGTTGCTTGCTATATATTCAGAAACGATATTTTTCAATTTAACTTCGTTAGTAATAATTCTATCACAGAATATTTATTTCAAATTAAATATATCTGCATTCAATTTAGTATATCTGCATTTTCTGAGGTACATTGGATTAAATTTGAACATATAGATAACTGGAAAGGGATTAAAAGTTTTTTTATTATTTATTATACCATTGGAAGTTTAAAACCTTTAATAATAATGCTGTAAATTTAAATGTACTAGAACTTTTGCTATGTAATAATATTTTTTTAAATTTGAAAACATTTTAGTGATATAGTTTTATATTTGAAAGTTAAAAATTATCATAAGAACTTCAATGAAATTATGTAAAATAATATTATTACTACAACTGTATATTGATATTGAATTTTGTAATATAAATATTAGATTACAGATTTTTAAATGTAGTTTATACATTATGAAAAAAAAATATATGGCAATTTTAAGCATATGTTTTTATTTAATTTGTTAATTCATTTTAAATAAAATTCTTCCTAAATACAGGAGAGCTATTTTCAATGTAATGGAAATTTCTTTTTAAAATTATAATAATAAAAATTATATTTTAATGATGATCGATCCTTCCAGTAACCGTAATTTTATCATTGAAGAATGGATTTATTATATTATTTTTTATTTCTTATTATAATGAAAATAGCATACAAAGCAAAAATAAAATAAAATATATTTTTATTTAAAATGTCTCAGTATTTTATACAAAATTTATTTGGAAGCACTATATCATATTTCATAAAGTAAACTAGCGAGATACCTAATACTTATTAAATATATGCATGTTTAAAATGCTCTGTGTGAATTTATTATTTACAGTTACTTGGAAATGGTTTAGTTAAATTTTACGAATGTGTATCTCAAGAGAACCCACATAGAAATATTAGTTTTCTAGAATAAACTCTATCAAACATTTACATTACTTATTTTCAAATTCACTTATTTGAAAAAATGTTTCAGTACTTATTTTTGTTATTTGCCAAAAAAGGCCTTAATTCGATAAATTTAAACAAAATATATGCACAAAAGATTTATAAAATTAGTTTCTAGACAAAAAATTTTTTTGTTTAAACTGTCATCACAAATACTTTTAAATAAAATAGACTTTAGAATGTTATGTTGTTTAAAAAAAAAAAAAAATATTTAAATAAATGTTTGCTAATTTTTAAAGAAAAAAAAATTTTTATACCTTTTTCCTTTATTACAATAAGTTTGATAAATAACGACAAGATTTTAAAAAAACAATCGTATTTATTTTGTAAATCATTTTAATAAGATAAATGTTGTGTTAATAGATTTATTTAAGCATGAACGAAATTAAATTATGTACGAATTAAAAACACACATTTTTTGTTAAAAATATATATATGACATTTTTATTCAGTAAATTAATTAAAACAGCCATATAAAGCCAAAGAAAAAAGGAATGGTATAGGAATTGAAGCATAAATTTTTTTCTACGATTTCCTTTTCCAGTTAAAGTTAAAAAATTAAATTCACAAAAATTAAAATGTTTTAAAAAAGTTTTCACAGGTGAATTTTGAAAAAAAAAATAATAATAACAAAGTAAATTAAATTGTTTTTTAACTAAAAAAATCAATTTTATTTCCATATTAGACTTCTTATATGTAATTTTTTTAATTATTTTCTTTTATAAGTGTTATAAAAAATTATTCATTTTATGAGAAGCGATACTCAAATTAAAATAAACTCCTCCTGATTTTTTCCGTTTATTATACTATTCGGTTTCATAGCATAAATGTCACTCCCAGACTTGCTGTATTCCTAAAATATAAACTTTTGTATGAAGTATTAGAAATACAACAAAAAATAAGTAATTTAGAAAATAATTTTAAATAGAAAATATTTTTTGATACAAATACAAGTAACTTGATTCTTTCAAAAACAGGCAAATTATTCTGCATTAAAACCAATGTTAATGTTCTCAAAACTGTTAAAAGATTGAAAATCTTTGATTATTTCTTCTTCTTCATTTCGCAACAGCCCCTTAGTGAGCCTAGGTCATCTGACATATTTCGAGGCGGGGGATGTTTCCTTTTAAGCGACAAAATTATCAGCACCATGTCCAACAGACAAATTAGAACGGGACCTAAGATTTAAAGGGGATTTTGAACCACTACGAATTTTCGTGGTACCACCAGGACTCGAACCCAATGATCACTTTCCTAACACCTCCAAGAATAAAATCTTCCGTTCAAATATACCAAAATGGGCCTCACCACATCTTGCCAAAGTCCATGCTTCAGAGCCGTAGACCAAAGTAGATCTAATAAGGGTTTATGTAACAAGAATTTAGTTTTTCTGCATATGAACTGTGATTTAAACAGATTTCTTAACCCATAAAAGGCCCTATTGGAAAACACAATTCTGTTTTTTATTTCAGGTGAATTTATTTCCTCAACACTTATACAAAAAAAATTAGGTCAATTCAGAACAATTGTTTAAAACTTTTAAGGGTATTTATTTGCATTAAGTTAAACTGGAAAAAATTTGCATTTATTGTCTCTTGCAATTAATTCAAATAATTTATTTTTCAATGTAACTGATAAAAATATGTATTTACAATAACCCGCTGCATGTATATTTGGCAGCGTAAAAGTCAATATGTGTATTGAACATTTTCATGAGATTTAATCGAATAATTTTTCAAGGTAAAAATGTCGCATTTTTCAAAGCGTTACTTTATTCACTTGATTTAAAGTGCTACAAGAAAGTTTTTCCTTTATTTACTTCAAAATACATTTCTTTATTTCTGAGTAAATTTTACTACACCTGATCGATAACGGAATAAAAATGCATTTTTGTCTTATTAAAAGCCTGTACATGATTTAAAATAGGAATAAAAATCCTGAAGAACTATGCAAATGATGAAAATGAAAAGCCTAATAAGAAATAATACTCTGTTTATTTTAAATACGTTTACAAGGCATTATACATAGAATGAAATAGACGTTGGACCACAATATATAAAGTTGGAATAATAAAGCCCGTTCGAAAGAATGTCGTAAATCAAATTTTATTGTACCGCCCGTTTTTCAATACCGATATTCCAAATGCAAATATGTGCCTGGATTTTCTACTCTTGATCTTTTTTGAATTAAATATTCAAAAGATGCATAAATTCATAACTCACTTTCTGATAAAGGTAAACTCTATGTGTTCTTAAACAAAAGAAGTTGAAAATATAATAACTGTCTGCCGAAAGTATTTGTTTCTCATAGTTTGCATTTAAATAATATGTAAACATTAAAAAATAATGATTCCGTTGATATTTAAATCGAATTGCATGCATTTTTTACTTTGCTTCTACTTATGGAAAGACATGCTTTTGTTTCTAATAACGTGGAATGGCTAATGTAAAGATTTGCATGTCTATTGCTATGGGGATGTATTTTGGTATTCATGTTTTTATATCTCTGAAATGATGCGTGCGTGTGGAAGAGAATTGTTTTCTTCAGGGACCAGCACTAGCATTTCCCGTTTACGTATAGTTTTGAATAAAGTGTGAAAAAATAAAAATTAGACCAGGGGTGTCCAACTCAAATTATCTTGCGGGCCACTTTTTGAAAATGCATAATAACCGTCACTGAGTTGCCGACATTATTATTCATTCATTAATTCATTATCCGTATTTTGTAGGAGTGACAACAGCACATGCCGTCAGTGGGAATCAAATTATTGTCTTCTATATTAACTTGCAATCATTAGGTCTCGCGCAGAAATATTTATTAAGATATTTTATTATGTATTAATAAATTAACGCAATATATTAATTTTGTAGAAATGAGACACAATTAATTATATTTTCTATAACTAAAACAATTAATTATGCAAAAAGGATTAAATATTGGTATCTATAGAAAAGTATTAAAGTAAGATTAACATCAAATGTGAGCTCCTATGTACAGAAAAGGATTTTGAAATTAAATACAATCTGAAGAAGCATCAATTTAAGTATATTTATATTCAATTTAATTTAAAAATTAAATTAAATTTATTTAACTTAATTCAAAAAATTAAATTAAAGAAATTTAATTTATATTTAATTTAATTTAAAAATTAAATTAAATAAAAAATTAATAGATTTTAAAAATAATAGACAGCTAAAAATTCAATTGAGCAATTTTTAATTGCAAGATTTAATTTTAAATTGGTAAGAAAAATATTTCCTTAAATTATATTATGACAAATTTAAGATTAATCTAACAATAAATTTGAAACTCCTTAAAAATAAGATCATTAATGTATTATATTAAGTCGTATTCTCTTATTGAATAATCTCTCATGAAATAGTAGCATAATTCATTTCCTGTTTTTTGAATCAATATCTATTGTGAGGAATTTGAAATGAATTTTCTTTTCCTATCTTTATAATATTCGCTGAAAGATCTCGCAACCTTTGCTTTTAACACTTGATCTTTTTGGATCTTACTATTATATTGTTATAAAAATATATAGCAGAGGAAAATAATTTTGCCCCTGTTTCCTAAAATCATAATATCTCATCCTTCTTCGTTGGAGCAACAGCTGCCTGGTGGGCCAAAGCCGTCTGTCTACTTGCAGATTTCGAGACAGGAGATGTTTTTATTTCATCCTTCAGTCTCGCATTGGATAACTACAATGAGAATACTTTAAATCTCTAAAGAATTATTTCCTTCTAATTAAGAAAGGACTGTAAGATCCAAATCCAATGACGAATATGTTTACATGTATAGAAACATGTCGTTTATGGTAAGAAACAGAATATTTGATTGCGTAACTAATACTCATTAAATAAATAATAAATATTTTCATTTTTCTCTTGAAATTTTCAGACTCAATATGAAAATTCAATATTAGATTTGAAAATTAAATTTTTATTAACTTATCTGTCAAAGAGATTGATAGATTTTGCTTTAACAACGTTTATATCCACACTGTGAATTCATTATTGATATAAATAATTTCAAAAATGATTATGCTAATTAGTGAAATGTTTAATTTATTTATTTAATTTCAAATATTTTTTAATCCTATAACCGGACTGGGCCAATCGGCCATATGCTGTCTTGCATGTCCAATATCAGTCATAGACTAAAAATGAGAAGAATATCCAATATAAATATCCTTTAATTTGGAACAAATAAGATGTCGTCCTTAATAGAATCCTCCTCACACAGTCGGCATGATGCAGAAGTTGTTACACCAATTTTATTGAGATATTGCTGGAGGTAATTATGGCCCGTCAACATATGAAAACAGTCGATGCCGATTCTTCTTGGTAAATCAAGAGGAATCCTGTTTGTTATGGTCTATGAATAAAAACACATAGCACTAATGGACTGTACACACTATTCCTTTATTCCAAAACCAAACTCATACAGACAGGATGTTTACATTATCGGGCAATGACATCCCCTATTCACGTGGAGCGCCTTATCCATGAGGCAACACTGTTCTTATTTTATAAAAGACACCACCAACTTTTTCCAGCAGCAATATTACTAAACCGGAGTTTTTAAATTTGGTCTTGATCTACGATTTACAGTTTTTTAAGGGGAAAAATAAGGTTGTGTGACTGTTTAAGTGTTGTGAAAAAAGGCCGAAATTGCAACAGCACTCACCTCTTCATCCAAAGAAATCCCAACATGACTTGGGATCCATTGAAGAAGAATTTTCCTCCCATTTTCGATAAGATGAAATTTTTTTTACAAAGAACTTCTTCGGAAGAAGAGGAACACTTTCAATATACCAAAGCCCGAATTGCAGCCTGGGAATCAATAAAGAACACAATTTTTTCCTTCCAAATGAGACTTTAAAGTCTTGGTGACAAGAAGCACTACAGAGATCTACCCATCAAAATCGTCAGGAAAGGATAAAACTAATTTAAATGTATTATATGGACTTTTAATAATATTTAAAACACCACAATGAATTAAAAAAATAAAACAGCAGAATAATTGCCTCTAATATATTTATTCCAGTAATTATCATTAGAGTAACTGAATATAAGAAAAGTAAAGGTAAAGGTTGTTACTAAATTACAGAAACACTGAAATAGAGAGACTTTGAACCTTGCTGTCTATTAATTAAGTAACAGTATTCAAAAATACTAAATAAAGTTAACTATGCTAATTATATATAGAGAGAGCTTTACATTACTCTTCTGTATTCCAGTTTAAAAGTTTTTATAGAGAACAAAAGCCTGTTTTCTAAGAATCCTCACAATTAACATTTCAAGTATTTCGTATTTATTTTCTGCAGTTAATTACTGTCCTTTTTTCAGAGAAAACACTTTATTTACTTTTATGCAAAACAAAAGTGCTCAAGTATAAAAATCTAAAGGGAATTTTGTTCTCTGCAATACAAAGGGGTCTGTCGAATAAATATTGCATAAGCATTCAAAGCGAGCTGAATTTTTCATGAGGTGGGAAACATTCCGTGCGGTTGCAGAAATTTTTTTTAATAAACCTCTGAGTATTGTAAGAAAGCCAATGTTTTTTTGTTCAGAATATTTTACTAATCATTTAGAGGATTCCTTTCAAGTCTGAGCAGGTGAACGAATCCTTTGTGATGGCACCTTACCAAAAAAAAATGTAATATTTTCTTTCAAAGAACAATAGAAAATATAACTTTCCCTTCCTGTGTTTGGACAAACATAGGGGAGCGATACAAAATATTTCTTAAATCGAAATTCAGAATGTAAACTTTAAACAAGTAAGGGATATAAAAATGATACTGTCATACGGGTCACATGATATTGCACAAAAATATGATATTCGTATAAAGTTCTTTTATTCCTTTACTATTATACTTAATATGCTACTTTATTCCAAAGAAATGTAGCTTTCATATCTTGTTTTGATTCTAATGTTTCAAAAAGGTCTTCAATTCAATATAGTATTGTAAGTCAACCAGTTCCATTTGGAGATATCCTGAGGCTGGATCAATTTCAACATGAAAGGGAGTATTTCAAAACTGTTGTTTCCAAAACCGTTTATTTGTCTAACTCTAAAACTACTACTTTCTAGACAACTACTTTCTACTAGACAACTACTCTACTGCTAGACAACTACTTTCGACAGTTAATTTTTGTATATATAGATGTACAAATAATGTATTTTTTAATACATTGGTTTTCATTACTTTGGCCATTATAAAATAAATATATTTTGTAAAAGTATTATAAATCTCACGAGCCGGGAAAATGTTCGTGGGTTGGCTAAGGAGGTCCGCGGGTTTGTCACCTCTTTAGAAATACAATACTACAAAAATATGCAGATAAATTGTAAAAGGATTTAAATTCTTGATTGTGTTAATTTTTTTTTAAATACTGGAAATTTGATATTCACATCATTGTACATATTGATTATTAATTGGGCTTATTTGTGGCAAACTGAAGAGTGGCTGTTTATAACTGACTGTGAATTTGAGAAACCGTTTATTTAGAAACGCAATACCACAAAAATATGCAGATTTTCGTTATATCATTTAAATTGTAAATTTAAATTATTGGTTGTGTTTATTTTGTTATAAATGCTGGAAATTGGATCTTATCCTTCGCCATATTGATTAGTGGTTGGACCTATTAGTAGCAAATTCAGTATTGCCTACTCTACTCATGAAAGATAAAGAAATTCTGATGTAATAACATTTTCTACCAACATGAAAGAAATAAAGGAGATGTATTTCTGTTGGATGTTTTCCTAAAAGTAATTGACTGAGATCTATGTTTTGTTTGCGAAATTTATGGAAAATCCAAATGATTCTGCCTGACGATCAGAATGCATTTTGCCATGCTATAAAATTATTTTATCTTAGTAAAATGAATGGCGAACGAGTTCTATTTTTACTCTCCTCTACCATATCAGCCACATCAACCACATAATCTTACTCTCCTCTACCATATCAGCCATTTTTATATCCTCCATAAAAAAAAAAAGATTCTTAGTATCAGTTATGACCTAGTTGCTGATATTCTAATCGACCATGGAGTATCCTTTTTATTCTAATATTAGCAAATGATAAGATTATCAGTGATTTATGATTGGGACAGAAGGAGCTCTGACGCAAATCACATCCACTTAATTGCAATCGTCTCTACGACTTTTAATTGCAGTTTGTAAAAAATTATAACTGTGACAACGTTTTTTAGAAATTGTAAATAAATAATTAAAAATATCTTTTCTAAAAAGTAATGATAAAATCATAAGTCTTGTGTTAGAATTTAAAAGGTTTTTTAATGCTAACAAAGCTTATGGTCTTTGTTTTTTTTTCGCAGAAACATATTTCATAAATTAAAAATACAAACTATGTCACTTGGAATATTTAAGTGTGACAAAGTTTTTAGAAATTGTAAATAATTACTTAAAAATTATTCGTTCTAAAAAGCAATAATAATATCAAATATTTTGTGATAGGAATCTAAAAAGTATTTTCAATGTTAATCTTATGATTGTTTTTTTCCCCAAAAAATATATTTCATAAATTAAAAATACAAACTATATATGGAATATTTAATTGAATCTACTGGGTTCTCTTACTACACTTAATTTAGTCTCCGACTCTTCTAAGATTATCTTCTAATTACTGTGACTTCCCTGTGGTAATTATCCTATTTCTTCATGACTGGTTTTTTGACACAAGACGTTTGTAAGGCTTTCAATGTTCAGTCCGTCCTCTGAAGTTTCCTATTTATGTCAAAAGGCAACTAAATTCATGCAAAAGCAATAAGATAAACGACTTATTGGCTGATCCTTAATTATAAAAAAATCAGTTTGTTTTGTGACTCTCACGGCTGAACAAGATGGCAGTAAAATTACTGCGAAATGAATCGCAGTCCATTTTTAGAAACTATTTATTGAAAACAGATTCTAATTACCATACTAATATTAATTGCCATAATAAATATGTACAATTAACCAAATAGACAAAACTATTTTATTTCATAACTATTTTATTTCATAAAGTTTTATATTTGAAAATTAATCATTTTCTTAAAAACTTAAATGAAATTATGTATAGTGTTAATTTATTATTACAACTATATATTAATATTGAATTTTATTATATAAATATTAAATTAAAGATTTTTAAATGTAGATTGTATATCATGAAAAAAAATGGCATTTTAAGCATAAATTTTTGTTTAATTTATTAAGTCATTTTAAATAAAATTCTTCTAAGCATTTTTAAATACAAGAGAGCTACTATTTTCAACATAATAGAAATTTCTTTTTTTTTTAATTATATTAATAAAAAATTATATTTTAATGATAATAGATCTTTCACAGTAACATGAATTTTATCATCGAAGAATGGAATAGTTATTATATTATTTTATTTGTTATTATAAAGCGAATATCATACTTGAAAACAAAAATAAATGCAATATATTATTATTTTTAAATGTCTCAGTATTTTATACAAAATTTATTAGGAAGTGCTATATCATATTTCATAAAGTAAACAAACGAGATACCTAATACTTATAAAATATATGCACGTTTAAAATGCTTTGTGTGAATTTATTATTTACAGTTACTTGGAACTAGTTTAGTTAAATTTTGCGAACGCATATCTCAAGAGTACCTACATAGAAATATTAGTTTACTAGAATATACTCTGTTAAACATTTACATTACTTATTTTCAAATTCACTTATTTGAAAACTGTTTCCGTACTTATTTTTGTTATTTACCAAAAAAAAGGTCCTTAATTCTATAAATTTAAACAAAATATATGCACAAAGATTTATAAACTTAGTTTGTAAATAACAAAAGCTTTTATTTAAATTGCCATCACAAGTACTTTTAAATAAAATAGATTTTAGAATGTTTTGTTGTTTAAAAATAAAAAAAAAAAATTTAAATAAAGGATGCTAATTTTAAAAAAAACCTTTTATTTTTCTTTTATTACAATAAGCTTAATAAACAAAGGCAAAATTTAAAAATAATCATATTTATTTTGTAAATCATTTTAATAAGAGGAATGTTATGTTAATAGATTTATTTTAGCGTGAACGAAATTAAATTCCAAGTGAAATATACATTTTGAGTTAAAAATAAATATATGACTTTTTATTCAGTAAATTAATTACAACAACCATATAAAACAAAGAAAAAAAAAAATGGTATATGTAATTGAAGCATAAAAATTTGTTTTTTACGATTTCCTTTTCAATTAAAGTTAAAAAAATTAAATCACAAAAATTAAAATGTTTTAGAAATTTTTTCATAGGTAAATTTTGAAAAAAAAAAATAATTACGTAAATTAAACAGTTTTTTAACTAGAATAAATTAATTTTATTTCCATATTAATCTTATTACATGCAATTTTTTAGAATTTATTTTCTTTTATAAATATACTCATTCCTTGTATGAGAAACAATTCTCAAATTACGAGTAAAATAAACTTTTCAAATTTTTTTTTTTTGGTTATTACAATATTCCGGTTTCTTAAAATAAATTTCACTCTTAGACTTGCTTTATTTTTAAAATATAAATCTTTATATGCTTAAACTTTTGTAAATAAGTAATTTAAAAATATTTTTTCGTATAAATACAAAGTAACTTGATTCTTTAAAAACTGAGGCAAAGTGTTCAGCATTAAAAACAATGTTAAAGATCTCAAAACCGTTTAAAAAATTAAAATCTTGAATAATTTAGTTCTTAAAAATTAAATAGAACCTAGAATAAAATTTTTTTTAATTTAAAAGCCTAAAATTGTATTGTTATTTAAATGTAAAAAGTAAACATATAAAATAATTTACAAATTAGCATTGTTCTTTATAAATATATATTTCACTTTTAAATTAATTATTTTTATTAATTAGTTTAAACATTTATTTTTGACAAATCTTTTTAAAAAAAAAGGTTAATAAAAGCAATGCTATTTTAAGCATTTTATATTTAATCAAAATATGACTGAGATTTAAAAATCATTTATTTTCTGAATATATTTTAAACCTTCGTTGAAATTTTGTTTCATAAATAACAAATAAAAAAATTAAATACCTTTATAATAGTATATTTAACTTTCAGAAACAATTAAGTAGAAATCTATTGTTTTTTTGTAAAAAAACCGTTGGTAAAGTAGTTTCAATCTTTTTTGACAAACACTTATACTTTCAAAAAACACCAATGCTGGAATTCGAATGCTGTATAAGTGATAAGGCTATTACGGAAATCTTTATTGAACCTTATAAACCCAAGCACACTTTTCTATCTTTGGGATAGATGCTTCCCATTTCCTATAAAAAAAATCACTCGCATTTCTAACAGAGTTAAAGTATTCTTTAGACTGTTCTTAAAAGGATTTATACTATCAATAAAAACAGAAATGCATGTGATGTTTTACTACAAGATGCATAAGACATGAATTGCTTTGAAATCGTATGTTTATTCAACATTGTTTAAACATGCTATATATTTATAATGTTTAAATATTTTTTTGTGTTTTTAAGAAATATATATTGAAAAAGAAAATTTAGTTTGAATACATTTTTCAATTAATATTTGTTATTTCTTTAAAAAAAAATTCATTTTACATATTAATTTATCGCTGATCTGCAATAGACTGGTATGTATATCGTTGACCTACCGAACTGTGAAATTGAATTTGTATCGAAATTTCCGATAATGATAGACATTTTAAATTTATTTGTTCACACTCTACTTAATTGGATTTACAGTAGAGTTTCAAGGATGCAAAATCAGAAACAACTAAGAAAGCCAGAAATAATGCGTTTATGCAAAATCTATTAAACCTATGTGTACTTAGTTCAGGTATTAAATATAAGTGTATGAATAGTTATAATAGAAGACGGAATATAACATTATAGTAAGCTGAACAGTTGCAAGATATTGAAAAGATACTAGTTTATTATTTTAAATATCCAAATATGTCTAAATAGCTTTCTGTGAGGGAATGTTTGTTAATATTTTTATCAGAAGAAGTTAAGTTAACAACAGGATAACCGAATTGAATATTTTCAAAGATAAAACTTTTTTTTGGAATACTACACAATATCATTAAATTGGATTACTTTATAATTACGGTATTATTGGGTTGTTTCGCATGAAACGAATTTTTTAATATTAGCTAAAGTTATATAAAATATTAATCTGCCATTATTAAGTTAAATAAGAATGTATGTATCATTTTATTGCGTATTCTGTGCTCTGTATAACTATGTATTTTGTACGAATATAGTTTTTTGAAACTTTAAGAAACTGTTAACAAATAGAAACATGAAATCCCCCAAAAAATGGAAAATCTTTCTGGATGAATATAAATTTGAACATTCTGCTATCCAAGTACATGGAAAGTTAATGCTACATGCTGATAAATACTGCTGTTAATCCACAGTCAGACAACGGTTTGAAAAAGTTTGGATCAGAAATATGGACTTAAATCGTATTTTGTAATAATTAAAGGCAAATGCTGAAACTAACCCTATAATAATTGTTAGAGAAATTGTTGTTGTATAGCAACAGTTTTAAGACATCTTGAAGCTCTTAAAAATGTAACAAATGGTTTCTACACAAATTGCATTTCTGGGTAGAAATTGCATTGCTGGGAGATTTGTATACAATTCAGTATTCCCCAAAGAATTCTTTTTGGCAGTATCACTACTTGTGATGAAAAGTGGATGCTGTATGATAATCATAAATTCCACACTGTAGTTAGATGCAGAAGAAACATACAGCATCAAAACATCAAAGCAAACAAACAAAACCAGCTTTTTCAGCCAGCATTTACTTTAGACAATCTAAAATTTGTAAAATAAGAATCGTTTCAAAGTATATATCAAACAAATACAGAATCGTTTCTTTCGCAACCACGTTTTGTTGATCTTTTTCTTATATATATTTTTGTTTTGGGAATTTATCTTCTACCTATCTATAGATATGATGGATTATATATCTAATAAATACAAAATTATCTTTTAAAGTATAAAAATAATTTTAAATCTTACTTTACAAATCCAAATATCTACTATCTACATTTGAATTAAAAAAGCGTTTCAGATGTGGCATTATTAATTATTAAACAATAGTAACACAGATTACTCAGTCAAATAATAATAGTAGGAACATTAACATGCCTTCTAGTAATTTCTTTAAATTTTCATAATATATTTTTAAACGTTTTTGGTTTTGTATGTTAAAAGATTGTTTTTAAAGGTTTGTTAATGCGATTTTTATCTTTTTTTTTTTAGATTTCTTTATCCATTTTATTATATTTATTGTTCTTGTATTGATTGGAATATAAAAAATGTATTATAGACACTCTGAAACAAGTTTTCATGGTATTACTATTTCATTTAGTCTCTAGTAACACTTTATATACATATTGTGAAAGTATAATTTTATTTAAATGCGCGTCATTTTCATAGAAATAAAAACTTATTTTGGATATAACTGAATAAGTCATTAAATTAACAGTTTCGTCGGCGGCCACTTGAGGATATGTTCATAGTTTTTGCACCGCCTTAAAAATGGGTATTGTATGCAAACAATTGCATAGTTACCTGATGATAAATCATAAATTATACTTGTTTCGCAAAAATGTTTTTTTCTGTTATAGTTGTAAAACTTTCCCCACCTAGCAAAAAAAACTTATACAATATAGCAGAGAAACCACATGCAAAACACTGAGAGTCCATCAAATAAAATTATATAATTAACACTCACATGTAGAGAAGCTTGTCAGCGACAAAGTCATCATCTCTTTACCCTTCATGGGAATTCAAGAAGGTGAATCCAAGGAATATTCAATTTAGTGGTCATAGTTCTTGATGGTTGCTTTTACATCCGACCTGCTATTTTCGCTTTTATATTGTGGAAGTCGTCCAGAGCAAAGAAGGTCTCTGAAGTACCTCAGTTCAACATTTTTATTCTTTTATTTTTCCTGTCGGGGCTTCCCTGTTTTAGGGCATTCTCTTTGTTTTTTTTTTTACTTCTGTCTCTCGGTCACATGTCATCTTTTTTGACTTTTGTTCTTCCCTTTCAAACCATCCTTGTTTCTGTGTGATTGGTTAGCACTTTTATCTAGAAACCATCACTCGGGCCTTGATTAGTTTGGGCGGGATAAGGTCATTCTACCGAACCATAGGGATGAGGGATGATCCCTTGACCTCACGTAGTCTATCAGTCTTTGTCTTCACCCCTCTCGCTGGACTAGATCCTTGATGCGGGAAGATTGACTCTAAATGACCCAACTGGTCGTTTGCTCCATGTCACATAAATATCTCTAAAGTCGACCTTAATTGGACTGTGTATTAAGGTATAATGATTCCTACTGTCGCAAACACTCTTAGTCGTAAATTTGGAAGTCTGCACCACTCCACCATTAGATAAATATTGACAATCAACAAGGAGATGCAAACGCTAATGCACAAAACGCTCACAATAGCGACGATCCTAATTAGGTCTTTATTCGCAAGACAAATCCTACCAGAATTCTTTCTGCCGAAAAACAAATTCTGACGACATGTCCAGCACCGAATACTATTATCTTTGAATTTACAACTTGTATGAATTTTACCAGGGAAACAGGAGTTTAAGGGCACATAATTAGAAACTAAGCTTTTGAATGCTTATACACATAAAAAAATAATGCAGATAAAATAACCTCATGAAAAATTATTTAAGTATTAAACATAAACATTTATACCGTACAGCAAGTCGATACGGGAATTTTCATTGGTGTTAAATTACGAAGAAAAACGCAGAACAATTATTTTAAACAAGTTATTTTATGTTTTGTGATTATCTTTAAAAGGGTTCTTGATGACTGAGTGACTAGAGCTCTGTGGAATAGATTTTGGGTCCGAGTCCAGGAGATACCATGGATGCTTGTAGTAGTTCGAAATACACTTTATTAACTGTAACTTTACTAACTTTTTAAACTGTAGGTCCGGGTCTAATATAACTGCAGAGAGTAGGGCTAACAACCTTACCCTGTAAAAAGAAAACATCTCATGTTTCGAAACCTGCCAGATTGCGTAAATAAACGTCACTAATAATAATTAAATATTTATCTATATTAAATTCAGATTATTAAATTTAGAATGCATTTAAAATTAAGAATTTTAATCATAAATTTAAAGTTATTAAATTTCAATAAAATTTTAATATTCTTTTAAATACAAAAAAATATATAAAGTAATTAATTTTTATCAATAAAAAATTCTTTTGCAAATGCCGATATCCAATGTTGTCCTATTAAGATAGTGTAAAATTTATTCACACGGACCATATTCAGTACTGCATATATGGCCAAGATATAAGATGCAAAAATTAAAATTAAACATCCCCTGGTCTACCACTGCATCTGATTTAATCAATTATGTGCAATAATTTATGCATGATCAATTCATACAATTTCCAAAATTTATAAAAACTCTTTTACAAATATATGCAAAACATACTTAAAATAAAAAAAAAAAACTTTGTTTGTTTAGACCAGCATATCTGATTTCCTCAAAATGTACAATTATCTGAGCATGATCGATTCGCTCAATTTCCAGACAATACTTATATTTACTCTAACCATTACCAGAATGCTCTAATCACGATGTTCGAAATAATAATCATATTACATTACAAATGCATCTGATTTGCAATCTTAATAAACGGAAGGTTTATTATGATTAAACGCAATCAAATTATTAATCCTTAGTTAACTGTACCTAATAACAATTTACAGTTGGATAGACACCGATAATTTACCTTACTATATTTAAATAATCTACAAGTGTTAAAGAGATACATATATAAGGAATCATATTACAGAATTTCCAATTGTCCTATTTATCCTCTAAGGACTAAATGATCATGACGGGCTCAAGTTTAATGTTGCATAATCTAAAGCTTTGTTGTTCATTTAATATGCAAAATCAGTCTCGTCTTTAGTACGCCAGTCTCTTTAGGAATGCTATCAATCTCTCGTCATAGCTGACTCGGTTAGTTTTATAACAATGTATGGCTAATGAATCAGTGCAATAATTTAAACTGAAACGTTGAAATATTGAAAGCTTCACAATGATATTTAATGTATGTCATTTAAATATTTTAGGATGTTTCAATTTATATTAAGTTCATTATTTAATGTCATATAAATTTAATGTGTACTTGTTACAATGAATAGTTTGATAAAATATTTACACATAATAATTTACTTGAAAAGCATACAAATTAATGAAAAAAATTAAAGATGATCACTTTCAGAATTTTTTCTTTTCAAATTAAAATATCATATTTATTTATTAGATATATTTTTTATAATTTATTGTACTGATAAGACAAAAATTTAGGTCGCATATGACCACTATGTAAGATGCAAGATAGACTTAAAATTAAAAACATCCTCTGGTCTGACTAGTGCATATGATTTAATCAGCTATGTGCAATAATTTATGCATGATCAATTCGTACAATTTCCAAAATTTATAAAAACTGTTTCACAAATACAAATATATATATGCAAACATACTTAAAATTAAACTTTGTTTGGAAGTATATCTGATTTCGTCAATTGTGCACAATTATTTGAGCATGATCGATTCGCTCAATTTCCAGACAATACTTAGATTTACTTTAACCATTACCAGAATGCTCTAATTACAATGTTTGAAATAATAATCATATTACATTACAAATGCATCTGATTTGCAATCTTAATAAACGGAAGGTTTATTATGATTAAACGCAATCAAATTATTAATCCTTGGTTAACTTTACCTAATAACAATTTACAGTTTGATACACACCGATAATTTACCCTACTCTATTTAAATAACCTACAAGTGTTAAAGGGATACATATATAAGGAATCATATTACAGAATTCCCAGTTATCCTATTTATCCTCTAAGGACCAAATGATCATGACGGGCTCAAATTTAATGTTGCATAATCTAAACCTTTGCTGTTCATTTAATATGCAAATCAGTCTCGTCTTAGTATCCCAGCCTGTTTAGGAATGCCACTAGTCCCTCGTCATAACTGACTCGGTTAGTTTTATAACAATGTATGGCTAATGAATCAGTGCAACAATTTAAACTGAAACGTTGAATTGTTGAAAGGTTCACAGTGATATTATTTAAAGTACGCTATTTGAATATTTTAGGATGTTTTAATTCATGTTAGGTTTATTGTTTAATGTCTGAAAATAAATTTAATATGTGTTTGTTACAATGGACGGTTCAATAAAATATTTGAAAATAATAATTATTATAATTATACAATAAACATACGATAATATTAATTATAATAAGCATACAAATTAATGATAAAATTAAAGACGATATCTTTCAATTTTTTTTTCTTTTCAAAGTAAAATATCATAGTAGTTTATTAGATGCATTTTTTATAATTTATTGTACTGTATAAGACAAAATTTTAGCCAGCCTGATGGCCAATTGACTAGCGCTCTGGCCTTGGGTACCACAGGCTTTAGGTTCGAATCATGGCGTTGGCATGGATGTTTATTAGTGGTTTCGGAATCTATGTTCAACACGATCTAATTACCCCAAAATGTGCAAACACTGACCGTAGAGCGACAAAACAAGCAAAAGTGTGCAGGTTTAGTTTCCTTTGTTTTTGTAGTTATAGACAAAAAGCTATGCTCATAATGTACATTGTGTATTTATACTGTTATGAGTGTGAGTTATATAAAAAAAATAAGAATTTTTTACAGTTAATATGTAAGTGCTGGATTGCATATCTTTTAATGAATATTTTAATTATATTGCGTTAATATTGCCAAAACTGATAACGCTGCGGATAGTTGAAATTTTATGGTTTATGCACAAGTATTGAAAATAATAAAATAAAACATAAATTATTATTATGTGCATTATTTCTGTACTGTGAAACGCATCAGAATTCTTTTCTTGATGTATGTCTGACATATATCAGTGGCATTTACTGTCACGTTCTTATCAATGTATTGCTTGCATAAACACTGCTAATACTACGCTTAAATACCTACGGCATTTGAAGCGGCCTGATGGCCAATTGGCTAATGCTCTGGCTTTTGGTACTTTATTAAAAAGCATTACATATGCAGTGAATTAAAGATATGCAAATATGTATTAAATATTATGCTTTTAATATTTTTAATCCTTAAATAGCAAGTGCAATACCTTTGGATAAGTAAAAATAGTATACCCATACAGCATTTATTTTTATTTTTAATCAGAATCATTGCAGACATTGCTTTAGTTCTCTTTTTCTACTGTTCTATAATATTATTATACCAAAGACTCTCACAGTAAAGAATGAATTATTTATGTGTTATCCCATTCAGTATCGCTACATTTCCTCCCACTGGTCAGAATGAATCCGATAAATATCTCCTACTCAGAAAATCAGCGAAGAATCTTTATCCACTTAACCAAACACACCAGGGCACTCGGAACACTACAGCACAAGAAACGCGCTCGTATAAATAGAGACACGTATTTTCTTTTTCTCGATAAAAACCATTCTGGAAATGGATCCACTATAATGAATCGCTGCTTGCAGGAGTAAGCAACTACGGGAAAAATTCAGGTTTGTTATTTATCTGAAATTCACGGTAATTGACTGAGGGAAACAAGAATAAAGAATATTTGATCTCGAGAGGTTGAGCCGTGTCTTTCTTCGATAAGTTGAGTTGTTTAAAGCCTCTTTGGAACATTTTTTTTTTTTTTTGGGAGATTTTTTGAAGTTGTTTTTGTGAGATTCATGGTAGGATTTCGCGATTTGTTTTTTTATGATACACTTAAATCAAATCAAAGTTTTTGTACTCACATAAAAGGGTTTATCATGCATTCATTTGTTTAACATTTGCGTAGAATTATTTCGTTGTTTAAGAATATTAGAACCGTATTTTTGAAACTTTGTTCTTTTAAGCAATTAATTTTTAATGTATTTTTATACATTTTTATTTAATTTTCAGTGCATAAATTTTATCTTAATATACAACATTTTATTATTACTATTAAAATACAACATTTTAATTTGCTTCAAAATAGTCCGACTAATGCTCACCAGCTGCATAACACGAGCAGCTGGTGACCATTGGAGCGGAGATCAATCCTCTGGTGGCTTTGTTGTAGGCATTGTTTCAGAAAACGAAAAGATTCGATACCGTTTGTGATGTTCAGCATCTTGCCTCCTTACTCAGAGCAGTAGTTTCCCGTAAAAGTCCTCTCAGAAGATACTGCCCTCCTTCGACGTCACGGATTCAAGTCATACTTCTACCCACGGGTGCTCTACCATAATAAACTGACCCCTTTCCCTTCAATCATAAGACAACACCGGTTTCAGGGCTTGGTTTAGAAGTCTGCCAATTTGGGACAAAAAACAATTCTCAAAATTCTCATAAGATTTCGTCTTAAAATTCAATCAAACATCCTAAATATTCTGGCTAATGAAAGAATTGATTTCCTTTCAAAATGTGCCTTTAGATTTGGATGATCGAGGGCGAGGGAATATACCAATCGTTTTCTAAAACAAATTATCTTGTACCTTTATTAAAACCATTACTTCTTTCGTCAATTAAAAATGCACATAGGTATTAAATACTATGCTTGTAATATTTTTTTGAGCCTTAAATAGCAAGCGTAATGCATTTGGATAAGTAAAAATACTATACCCATGTAGCATATATTTTTATTTTTAATCAGAATCCTTGCATAGCTTTAGTTCTGTTTTCCACTTTGATGTAATATTATTATATCAAAGACTCTCACAGTAAAAGAATGAATTATTTATGTGCCATCCAATTGAGTATCGCTACATTTCCTCCCATTGATCAGAACGAATCCGATAAATATCTCCCACTCAGAAAAGCAGCGAAGAATCTTTATCCACTTAACCAAACACATCAAGGCACTCGGAACACTACAGCACGAGAAACATGCTCGTATAAACAGAGACACATATTTTCTTTTCTCGATAAAAACCATTCTTGGAATGGATCCACTGTGATGAATCGCTTGCAGGAGTACGAGTCGTAAGCAGAAACTATCTAAATGACAATGTGAGACGATTGCAGATACTATCATAATTACATTAAATATTCGCGTTTCTAATTGCAATAGTTGCAAAGGAAATCGCCAACTGACTGGAATTTGAATTACGAATTGAGGTGCGATGAACGGTTCCAATAAAGTAAAGATTAACTATGGTTTTTTATAAAGAAACACTGACCAATAGCAATGTTATGAAGGTAGCAATAGCAAATATTAAATTTAAGGCTATCTCCCAGTAACAGTGTCAACATTTGTTCAACATTGAATATTCTCGTTAATGAAAAAGAGCTGATTTCCTTTCAAAATGCACCTTAGGTTTGATGTTCTGGAGGATTGAGTATATCAATTGATTTCTAAACTAAACCCTCTTGTACCTTTTACTAAATGCATTACTTCAGGAATGAATTAAAAGTGCACATACGTATTAAATACTATGCTTTGGACCCTAACATTTCTGATCCTTAACTTTTAATATTTCTGGATGATGATCCTTAACTTTTATTACTTCTTGATGCTTTCAACATTAAATATTCTCGTTAATGAAAAGAGCTGATTTCCTTTCAAAATGCACCTTTAGGTTTGATGTTCTGGGGATTGAGTATATCAATTGATTTTTCTGATCCCCTGATATTGGCACAATCCCGCAATCATGAAAGGTTGATTCCTAACAAAAACAAGTGCGATTTATGTAATAGTTTTCGACATCAATTCTATTCAGATCTATTATACACACACATACAAAACTATTAAATATTGACTATCAATTGATAACAAAATTGCATATTGCATTCTATGGTTATTTTGTAATTGGCTTTTTTAATCAGAGCAAGGCATTGTACACACTCTGTGAAACTAGCTAATACTATATAATCCTGTGTTGCCAAGGTTACAGAAAATAAATTTTTATTAGTTTTGCTAACTTTTATGAATATCTAGAATTAAAGATTTCAGATTTTATGCAATATCTTTGGATAAGTAAAAATATTATATACATAAAGCGTTTATTTTTATTTTTCATCCGAAATCTTTGCAGACATTGCTTTAGTTCTGTTTTCTACTTTGATGCAATATTATTATACCAAAGACTCTCACAGTAAAGAATAAATTATTTATGTGCTATCCCATTCAGTATCGCTACATTTCCTTCCATTGGTCAGAACGAATCCGATAAATATCTCCTACTCAGAAAAGCAGCGAAGAATCTTTATCCACTTAACCAAACACATCAAGACTCTCGGAACACTACAGCACGAGAAATACGCTCGTATAAACAGAGACACATATTTTCTTTTTCTCGATAAAAACCATTCTGGAAATGGATCCGCCATGATGAATCGCTTGCAGGAGTAAGCAAGTATGGGAAAAATTGAGGTTTGTTATTTATCTGAAATTCTCAGTAATTGACTGAGGGGAAACACGAATAAAGAATATTTGAGCTCGAGAGGTTGAATCATGTCTTTCTTCGATAAGTTGCGTTGTTAAAAGCCTCTTTGGAACATTTTTTTTTGTGGGAGATTTTTTTTTGAAGTTGTGTTTTGTGAGATTCATGGTAGGATTTCCGATTTGTTTTCTAGGATACACGTAAATCAAATCGAAATTTCTGTACGCAGGTAAGACGGTTTATTACACATTTATTTGTTTAACTTTAAGATTTAAGTATGTTACAAACATATTTTTGAAACTATAGACTATAAACTATTATTTATAATGTATTTTTACGCATATTAAATTAAATTTTCAGCGAATAAATTTTATCTTAATATACAACATTTTATTATTAATATTAAAATATATTGATATACAACATTTTAATTTACTTTAAAATAGTCCGACTAATACTCACCAGCTCCTCGTGTTGCGCAGCTGGAGAATTAAGGCGGAGATTCAATCCTCTGGCGGCCTTGTTGTAGGCACTGTTTCAAAAAAAAAGCTAGAATCAATACTGTGTGTAATGCTCAGAATCTTGCCTCGTTAGTCAGCGTAGTAGTTCCCCGTAAAAGTCCTCGCGGAAGATACTGCCCTCCTTCGACGTCACGGAGTCAAGTCATACTTCTACCTACGCGTGCTCCACCACAATAGGAACTGCCCCTTTCCCTTCAATCATAAAACCACACGGGTTCATGGACTTGGTCTAGATATCTGCCAATTGGGGATAAAAAAAACAGTTCCTAAATTCCCATAAGATTTTGTTCTAAAATTCAAGCAAACATCCTAAATATTCTGGTTAATGAAACAGCTGATTTCCTACACGATACAAAAATAAGTGAAAAATACACCTTTAAGCTTGGTGTTCTGGAGGAGGGAGTATATCAATTGATTTCTAAACTAAATCCTATTGTACCCTTTATTAAAAGTATTACTTCTGCCATGAATTAAAAATGCACATAGATAATAAACACTATGCTTTTTAATATTTTTGAGCCTTAAATAACAAGTGCAAGATATTTGGATAAGTAAAAATACTATACCCATAAAGCGTTTATTTTTATTTTTAATCAGAATCATTGCAGACATTGCTTTTCTGTTTTCTACTCTGATGTAATATTATTATATCAAAGACTCTCATAGTAAAGAATGAATTATTTATGTGCTATCCCATTCAGTATCGCTACATTTCCTCCCATCGGTCAGAATGAATCCGATAAATATTTCCTACTCAGAAAAGCAGCGAAGAATCTTTATCCACTTAACCAAACACATCAAGGCACTCGGAACACTACAACACAAGAAACACGCTCGTATAAACAGAGACATATATTTTCTTTTTCTCGATAAAAACCATTCTGGAAATGGATCCACTATGATGAATCGCTTGCAGAAGTAAGCAACTACGGGAAAAATTGAGGTTTGTTATTTATCTGAAATTCTCGGTAATTGACTGAGGGGAAACGCGAATAAAGAATATTTGATCTCAGAGGTTGAATCGTGTCTTTCTTCGATAAGTTGAGTTGTTTAAAGCCTCTTTGGAACATTTTTTTTTTTTTTTGGGGAGATTTTTTTTTTTTTTTTTGAAGTTGTGTTTTGTGAGATTCATGGTAGGATTTACCGGTTTGTTTTGTATGATACTCTTAAATCAAATCAAAGTATTTGTACTCAGATAAGATGATTTATCACGCATTTGTTTTGTTTAGCATTTGTGTAGAATTATCTCTTTGTTTAAGAATATTAGAACCCTATTTTTGAAACTTTGTTCTTTTAAGTAATTATTTTTAATGTATTTTTAAACGTTTTGAATAAATTTTCAGCTTAATAAAATAAATTTTATCTTAATATACAACATTATATTACTACTATTAAAACATCTTGATATACAACATTTTAATTTAATTTCAAACAGCCCGACTCGTGGCTCAGGCTGGAAAGTATTAGGGAGGAGGTTCAATATGCTGGTGGCTTTGTGACACTGTTTCAAAAAACTAGAAGTTTTGATGTCGTCAGCATCTTGTCTCATTAGTCGGTGGGGTAGTTTCCCTAAAAGTCCTCCCGGAAGCCACTGCTTTCCTTCGTCACGAAGCCAAGTCAGCCTTCTTCCTCATTATTTTATCATTACTACAAAAGCTGCCCCCATCCCCGTCTTCCTTTCCTTCCGTCCATGAGATTCCATGGGTTCCTAGACTTGGTTTAGATGTTGTTGTCTATCAAATGGGTTAAAAAAATTTTATATTTTACATCCAACTCATGACTTAGTAATAATGTGTGTAACTGATAAATGTAGGAAGGTTCAGCTTCGAATCCGTTGGTGGTCTAAGTTGCAGTTATTGTTGTCAGAAACTAAGAGACCAAAAAATTGTCTTACTTCTACAAATTGGCTGTTTCGTAGAATTCATCTGTGGTTTCTCCTATTTTTCAAATGTGGAGCAGATACTTCTAAAGGTTCTTTCTGAGGACAATATTCTAATTCCATCTGATACACAAGTGAAACAAGACATTCCCCGTTTTTAATTCAAATACAGTGTTATTGGAAATGCATCATCCGATTAAAAAATTCCATATTGTCAAGAATAAACGACATAGTATGATAGGTAAATAAGCGACATACAATGATAATACAAAGCAAAAATATGGAAGTTTCATTACAAGTACATATATATAACTTACATATATATAAGTATAATGTCAAGACGGTTTGTAAATTCCTGCCAAACATGTTGTACAATGTAATTGATAATGGGTATAGGTAATGCGTCTAGTGAATAGGATGCTAATTAAACAACGGATTTCTGCTGCTGAACAAGTTCACATAAAATTGGATGGTGGCACATAACATTTTCTTTTACGAACTACAAAAAAGAAAAATCACATGGGATCATAACAGGTATCCTGATTGGTCAGCTGTGTGACATCAAACCATCTGGCCCATTGTGAGGTCCAAGTTAAGAAAACGACGAACTTCTGTAACCTAGTCGGGTTATGCCCATCTAGTTGGGAAGATCACTATATAAAACTTACATATTTTCTTGCATTCATATATTAGTTATAATTCTGTGTCGTTTGTTTTTGAAAATATCTAGTTTTGAAGTCGGTGGATTCATTTTAAATAACCCTATATAATTCACGGTCTGGTGCTCGGTACCACAGGTTTCGGGTTCGAGTGTCTTGGATGATTGTAAAGATTCGAATTCATTTTAAACTCTAGGTCCCGATTTAATATGACTGCAGAGCGTTGAGCTTAGGGCTGACAACTCTATCCCGTAAAAGAAAATATCTTCTGTCTCGAAATCTGCCAGTAGGCAAATTGCCTTGGCCCACCATGGGGCTGTTGCGCTAATGAAAACTATATGCCCATATATAAATACAACTATAAATGATTTTAGATATTTTTTACAAAAGGAATAATTCAGGAAAAAGTTTAACAGTGCAGAAAGTTAACGATCTTTTTAATTAATTTATGAATAAAATGTTTTAACATTTTTATATTTACATTTAATTTTTCATAAAATTTTTATACAATTCCTATAAATTTGGAATATTATATAAAGATTAATAAATAATTGATGTTTTACAAAAATAGTTTATTTAATATTTAAAAATATTTTTAAATAGGATTGATCACTTACTTAATTTCGGATTGTAAGACTTAAAATTTCCTACAATAGCAGTAATTATAATTTTAAAATAATAACTTCTATTTTTTATATAAAAACTATTTGAGAAATGATCTTATTTCTTTGCATCGTATAAACACAAAATACTGCACACATTTTTCTTTTAAAAAAATTGAGTATTTTGTAAATATATATTTTGTTTTAATGAATATTTTATATTGTTTAATAATATATAAACTCAATTGAATTATTAATAAAGTAAATAAAATTTTTTCCAAGCATAATAATAATAATGCAATCTGCGTTTTACTTAAAAACACGAAAGATATTCATTTCGGTATAAATTAAATTATAATGCTAACTTCGATTTTTAGTAAGTACATTGGAATATGGACTTTATTAAATATTATTCACCATTTAAATTTAAATATCATTTTAGTAACATAAAGAGAAAACATAAAAATTATAAATAATTTTGAATTTTGAAACAAAAAAGATAAAATTATTTTCGGTATACGAATCTCTGTTATAACTAAACCTATGCCATACGAATGGAATATTAATAGACATAAGGGAATTCAATAAGAAATAAAATTCTTCAAACGATATAAAATAAATCGCTTGAAACCTCAAAATTCACTTCTAGTATCACATAATAATAGTACTAGATGCTGTGAACGCATTTGAAATTGTAGCTATTTCCTCAATAGCCAAGAATATTGTTTATGGTTCTCTTGAGATATTTTCCCACTTGACGTCAAACTTTTATGAAGTGGTTGAAGACATAAAAGGTTTTGTTGTATTTTTTTTTATAGTTTTAGACTTTAAATGTAACTGGATATTTTAGATACTATCTCTTTAAAAGAAAATATATAATAAAATATTTGGTTATAATAAATAAAATGGTAAAACAACAGAGAATTTGCTTTAACACTAAGACAATGATAAAAATAGATTTAGTTCGATTATTATTTATCGCAATTGTCTGTACCTAATCCAAAAAAATATTCAATGTTTAAAACAGATTAAGAGTTAAAACAGTGTTTCTTTATACCATGAATTATTATTATTATTATTTATTTGCATTAGGATTATAAGTACATTCATTTTTTCCTTAACAATTTCATTAACTTTAGGAGAAAAAGTATTTAAATTTGTACATTTGATGTTTTCCTCAATTTTCATATGAATCACATGAATTGCCATATATAATCGATATTTTTTAATCATTTGTAATAACTTCTCACTCTCTCTCTCTCTCTATATATATATATATATATTATTTTGGAGAAGTGTAATAATGTTTTAATACAGCCTAGTACACGCTTACATCAAAGAATAGGTATTATTCAATCCTTTTTAAACTTTAATGTAATGTCATTATCATCCATATTTTTTTCATTTAAAATTATATGTTTGCAATTATCTGTAAATGATCCCAAAAAATTATTTAATGCTTAAAATAGATTAAGATTTAAAAAAAGTGTTCCCTTACAATATGAATTAATATTATTATTGCTTTATTATTATTACTATTATTACTATTTATTTCATTACGATTAAAAAAGCTATATAATTGAGTATTCTTTTAATATAAATACATACATTCTCCACGCAAATTAATATAAAAAACTTCTAATGATTCCATTAAAATTTAATTATTTTTAAAAATTTAAGCGCGAACGAATTTTAAAACCTTTTTGACAGAAACCTTACTGAACTTAATGAGTCAAAATTCTCATGAAGCTCTCGGCGACTAACTGATGCCAAATCAAATCACCAAAAAGAAAAAGTGCGATATCAATATAGCACTGCCATTATCCCACAAAGAAGTAACTTCTTATCTTAAATGCAAAATGTCTTAAGGCGATGGAAAATGATCTTTTCGTAGAAAATCAAGCAGTCGATCATGAGGGACATCGTAATCTGTTTAACGGCGACGAAGAATTTAAATAGCCGGCTTTCACATTGATGGTCTCTGGTTACCAACAGAAGAAGAAGATTAGTTCATTCCCTTTTTTTCTCTTCAGTTATCGGATAAAACTTTTAAAAAAGATTCTTTGATATATCCATTCAATCTTAGCCATAATTGTTTCGGATTCTGTATTATAGTCATGGGCCGGTTTAGATGAAAAGAGGCCCAAGGCTGTTCCAATTTTGAGGCCCTTTCACCTCCCATTTTTAAGTTTATAAACTGCATGAGAAATAATAAAATACATCAATACTGTGATACATATATATCAATATGTTAAATAAAACATGTTGTGATTGATCTTTATAAAAAATGGGGCACGATAATAAATAAAAAAAAAGTCAAGAACACTTATTTGGACGTTTATTCTCAGCTCATATATAGTACTTATAACAATAACTAATCAAACATAACACACAACATTTTACAAAAAAAAATTCTAAGAATATATTCAATTTCTAAAATGAAAAATGTTTCAGTGTTTACTGTTTTTAGAATAGTGTAATTCTAATTTTGCTAATAATTTGAATGTAGGCCCCTCTTGATCTTGAGGCCCTAGGCTGAAGCCTAGTTAGCCTATAGGAAAATCCGGCCTGATTATAGTATCAAAAATATAAGATGGAATTAAATTTTAAACTTATTGTTGCGAAATTATATTTTTCTTTTTATATAGCATGTTCTGATAATACCATATAAACTGTTCTGGGCGAGAATCTTTACTCTGAGTGCATACAATTTGTCTAAGGAACCATGCCTTTACCATGGAATACTTAGGGAGTGATTTCTCTTCCTAAGGAATTGTACCTTTATGAAAGATTGAAAGAAAAAAAAATAAATAAGATGTCACATTTGGCTGCACGGAAAATAAGTTTTATTGGAATTGAACGAAATTACAGAACATATGAAAAAAAAAATTCCTACTTTTTTATTCACTATATTGTAGAAAGTCATAAATAAATTTCATTCGTTTTTAATTTTAACTGCCGCCATCTCTTGATATCTGCATATAGTAGTAAATGAGATTCACGATTTAAAAATATATATAATTAATTAATTGAATAACTGAATTAATATTTGAAAAAACTGTATTAACGTCGAGTGTCATCCACTAAGTTAAAAAATATTTGAACTTGAGTGGATGAATAAAAAAAGCAATGCTTATTAACGATTGAAAATTTGAACAAGATATATTGATTCTGAGCTAATAGAAGGATAATAAGATGCCCCATCTTTATCTAAGTTTTATTGGAATAAAATGCAATTACAAACATATGGAAAAAAATACTGTATAAGTAAAGCAAAATAAACATAGCAATAGAAACGTACTCTATGTTTGCTGTAGTATGAAAGAGATTCGTTAGAGATGTAGATGATTCAATTAAAATTATCTCCTCGTTTACAATAATTGCATATTGAATACTTTGCACATTACATATTTGACCAATGCTTAAATTATTGCAATATTTGCATAGTGATATTGATTCTGAATGAATATATCGATGCATATTTATCTAAGGCCAGTGTACTGAAAATGCATTACAAACATCGACAAAACTTTGCAATGCTAATTACGCCATCTAAACCAATTGTATATCATTGGTAAATTAGATTGTAGAACTCGATGTACAGCCAATACAACTACCTAGATGGGACTACCTTGGACTTTTTCCTATGGGTACATCTGGAAAAATTGATATATCGAACGCCATACAATAAAAGGAATTTACACAGTTTATACAGCATAGTTTAAATACTCTGTATATACTGTTGCATTGTACACTATAACTGTATTATATATATATATATAATGGTGCTAGCCATAAACCAGCCCTGCCAATATGAATATGCTGTCAAGGACTGCAAGAGAGGCAAACTACCGAGCAAAGAGAATGATTACACCAGCCTCATTACCACCTCATGCACGTGAAAGCACATATATTGTGCATATAACACTACAACATCAGTAATCTTAGCAAAATGACATTGCGTCTGTTGCATTGCAATATGTGTCAACAACGTAGTCATTCGACATGGTTTCCAGCACCCAGAAATTTATTAAGACGCTCGTTGCTGTGCGAGTACATTTGACCACTGACACGGACAAGCAATGATGAACCAGGGATATGGACAAGCAAATGGCGCAAATCAATTCTGCCTATAACACCAAGATGGTCGTATTCGAGTTTGGAGAAAATTCAACAAGGGGTTGTATAAATCTTGCATTAGTCTTCACAAAGTCATTTCTCATGGAACTATAGTTTTTGGTGGTTTTGGGTTTTACACCCACAACCTATAATACTCATTGCCTGTTTGCTGTAGTCAGCTAAATATCTCTGCAGATGCTCAAAACTCTGACTTAAAGAACTGTGACTGTATTTTCAATTATTTCTTTAAATCAATTATTTGTCTAATACATTTGACTTTGATATCATTATCCTTCTTCTGCATTTTGGATGGCCAGTCTCATGTATTTATCAATTAAAAGCCACTATTTTCAAAATAAATATTTATTTTATTGTTTTAGCCGTTAATTAACTGATTTAAAAGTAAAAACTGGCGCATGAGTCTACCAAAAATGTTGATGATATTTGATTTATCTTTTAATTCACATAAAGTATTCTGTTACAGCTGATATCATATCAATGCATCATTTTCTTAAAAAGAATACTTTAACAAAAATCACCTTTTCACAAATATACAGTTACTGATGAAAATTTATTTTAAATGACGGAAGTTATTTGATAATTATTAAAAAAAACAAGACCTTTTTTTATATTAGTCTGTTTATTTATATTATTTCCAAATAAAGAAAAAGTAGTTTAAAAATCTATGTTGAAAAAAAAAATTATTGCTCTTAATAAAAAACTAGCTGTGACTTAATATTCATTGGGGCTTATATCAAATCAACGCATCCCAAACAGGTGAAATACAATAACTAGTCTATAATTTTCTGCAAAAAAAAAGAAAAGTTATTTAACAGAAGGCTTTAAAACGATATGAAGGCTTATCGATATTATGAAACCCTTAATCTGTTTAAATAATTAAGAAAGGTTTAAATAGCCAATGTTTGCGCCAGTGCCTCTAATGTAAAATCAAAATGCGATATTGTTGATTATGTCAAAAGTCTAAAAATGAATTAAATGCAATATAATCTTTAATCTCCTCAAAAAAGGGCCAGAGTTTTCCTTATCGCTAACAGCAAAGCCTTAAAGCGACTGAAAATCATTCTATCATGAGACTCTAATCTATTTAACGGAGACGAAAAGTTTAAATGGCAAATTTTGCTCCAATGTCCTTTGAATATTGAGACAAATAGATGCCGCTGAGGTAAATTTCACTTACTTTTCTTTCCTTCCACTTGTACCTCGGTCGCCGGGCAACGATACTTAGAAGACTCAATGACATGACGTCACTCAAAGGCAACCATGGATTAGGTCCCAGCGGGATTATTTCCACACGGATTGTCACGAATCGATTCCAGCGGTGATCGAATCACGTAACCGGTTTATTTTCCGTCAGAGAGTGAGAACAGCTTAACTTCCAGGCAGAGATACATCTCCGTCACCAGTTAATTAACCTTCTGTAGCACGCAGATTAGAAGTACGATTCCAGCCTTTATATAATTCCAGGGAATTTATCATTTATTATTTCTGATACTCCAAATTACATCGATAATTCGAGCTTTTAATAAATAAGGAAATTATACGTAAGAAATTGTATAATGACCGATGTTAGAAATTATATGATAATTATTATAACCCTAACTATTATATGACAGCTATTATACATTTTTTTGTATATAAGTCCCTTTATTTAAATTATTTGTCAATCGTGAATGAATTGTTTCAAAATTCATTTTGAAAAAATTTTTGCATTTTATAAAAATATTAACTGTGACTTAATGTTCATTGTGACTTATGTCAAATCAATGCTTCCCAAATAGCTGAAGTACAATAGAAACTCTGTAATCTCTTATATCTTGTAAAAAAAAAAAAAATTATTTTCTTTAACAGAAAGCTTTAAAGCAATGCTAAACAATTCTATTATTAAAAACCGTAATCTATTTAAAGAAGTCGGGGAGTTTAAATAGTAGCCAATAGTTAAATAGCCAGTTTAAAATAGCCAACGTTTGCGCAAATGCTTCTCATGTAAAATCAAGCGTGATATTGTTGATGACGTTAAAAAGAATTAGATGCAATAACTGTGATCTCTTATCTTCTGAAAAAGGGACTGACTTTACCTTATCGTTAACAGCATGCCTTAAAGCGACTGAAAACCACGCTATCATGAGACGCCTAATCTATTCAACGAAGACGAAAAGTTTAAATAGCCAACTTTTGCGCCAATGGCCTTTGAAAATTGAGACAAATAGATGCCGCTGAAGTAAATTTAACTTACTTTTCTTTCCCTGTTAATGTACTAACTCGGTCGCCGGGCAACCATACTTAGAAGACTCAATGACATGACGTCACTCAAAGGCAGACCATGCATTAGGGTCCCAGCGGGATTATTTCCACACGGATTGCCATGAATCGATTCCTGCGGTGATCGAATCGCGTAACTGGTTTATTTTCCGTCAGAGAGTGAAAACAGCTTAACTTCCAGGCAGAGATACATTTCAGTCATCAGTTAATTAACCTCCTGTAGCACGCAGATTAGAAGTGCGATTTCAGCCTTTATATATACTTCCAGAAATTTATCGTTTATTATTTCTGATACTCCAAATTATATCGCTAATTCGTGCTTTTAATAAATAGGAAATTATACGTAAGGAATTATAAAATGACAGATATTAAATTAAATGATAATTAGTATACATTTTTTGTATATAAGTCTGTTTATTTATATTGTTTGTAAATCAAGAATCAATTGTTTAAAAATCCATTTTGAAAAAAAATTATTGCACATTATAAAACATTAACTGTGACTTAATATTCATTGTGGCTTATGTCAAATCATTGCATACCAAACAGTTGAAATATAATAACAAATCTATAATCTTTTATATATTGAATAAAAAGAAAAATTATTTTTAACACAACACTTTAAAGCAATACAAAACAATTCTATTGTAAAAAAAATTAATCTATTTAAAGAAGTCAGAGAGTTTAAATAGCCAACGTTTGCGACAATGCCTCTGATGTACAATCGAATATGATGTTATTGGTGATGTCAAAAAGAATTGGATGCTATAACTATAATCCCTTATCTTCTGAAAAAGGGACAGACTTTTCCTTATCGTTAATAGCATGCGTTAAAGCGACTGAAAATCACTCTATCATGAGACTCCTAATCTATTTAGAACGAAGACGAAAAGTTTAAATAGCCAACTTTTGCGCCAATGGCCTTTGAATATTGAGACAAATAGATGCCGCTGAAGTAAATTTAACTTACTTTTCTTTCCCTTGTTCCGTACCTCGGTCGCCGGGCAACGATACTTACAAGACTCAATGACATGACGTCACTCAAAGGCAGACCATGGATTAGGTCCCAGCGGGATTATTTCCACACGGATTGTCGTGAATCGATTCCTGCGGTGATCGAATCGCGTAACTGGTTTATTTTCCGTCAAAGACTGAAAACAGCTTAACTTCCAGGCAGAGATACATTTCAGTCATCAGTTAATTAACACTTCTGTAGCACGCAGATTAGAAATGTGATTTTAGCCTTCATATACTTTCAGGGAATTTATCCTTTATTATTTCTGATACTCCAAATTATATCGCTAATGCGTGCTTTTAATAAGTTGGGGAGAATTAATTTAAGATGCTGTTTGGCTTTGTGAGACAACTGCCTGATAAAGTGAAAATTGATTGTAAAAAGAGGAATAATTAATTTAATGTTAAGTACCTCTTAAAGAAGTGGCTAAAGGAGAAGAGCCTTTTGAGATCTTGAAGGAGGTAATTACATCGATTCAATTAATTCTGGCTTTTAATTAATGGAGAGTTGTGTTAAAAGGGTGCTGTTTCGCAAGGAATTTCAGAAGTAGGACCCTTATAGCTCTAGCAGTTCTTCAAAGTATTTAAAATGAAATAAATTACTAACGATTTTCAAACTTTTTGTTCTTTATAGAAATAAGTATTGTGTTTAAATTCTCGTAACTCTAAGTTTTCTCTAGATTTACATTTACAACTTCTAATTTGAATAATTTTTGTGGTTTATTTATATGTTCTTTACGTCATAGTAAATATTAAAAGCCTTTTAAAAAGTATTGATTATATTTTATTGATAATGTATAAACTTTAAAGTGTTTCATATTATCTTAATTATTCTAAAAGGAGATAATTATAATTCTAAGTATAATTAATAATTATGGCTTCTATCTAATATTGCACATCTTATTAAATCAGTCTTGCACAGAAAGAATCATCTTTGCTTTTTGCGGAATTAAATTTAATCTAATCAAAAATTTCTATCCTATAAATTTTCATTATGAAGGTACATAAAGTGAGAATAAATAAACTTTTAATTTAGTGAACTTTATAATTTTAATATAATCATTTGAATGCAGTACATTGAATGGGTTTAGTTACTTTTTGTTTAAGAGTTAAGTTTTTGTTTTTAGTAAAGAATTAAAGGAACTGCATCAAAAACATAAATATCCTTCCTTTGTTAAAAATATAGCTAAATATTTCTGAATTATTTTATATTTGATAAAAATTATTATGAATATAGTATCGTGATGTTAAATACACGCAAAACTTTAAAAAAAAAATAGTTTACTACTTTAAATATAAACATTTCGTAATAAAACTCCTTTGGTTAACAAATATCATTTAAGGAATTCTAAGCAATGAATACTAAATAATAATTTTTTATTCAAACCAAGGAAGAAGAAAAATAACATTTTCTTTAAATCAAAATTATGACAAATGTCACTTAAGTAAGCATACAAAATAAATTAGGAATTATATAGATATTTGAAAATTAAATATTTCTAATATATTAAGGAAATAAATAGTCTTACAAATATTAATAAATGTATCACAATATTTATTTATGTTTTGTTTTCAAAAAACCCTTTTTTTTCAAACTTTAAAACTATTTAAAAACCAATTATAACAAATTAAATATATTGTAAAGCAATATTTCTTGATACTAAATGCTGACCCATTTCCCACTCGTTATAAATTAGCTAATATGTTCCTAAACATACCTCAAGATTTTAAATCACAAATAATAGAGAAATATATGTTCACACTGTAATTTTTAAAAAACAGGAATATTTAATTTAAATAGAAAATTTAATTTAATTAACTTTTTATATAAATGATAAAATCGGTCTAAAGTAAAATTTTGATGGGTAATTGTTTTTAACAATTAAAGTAACTATTAAAAACTATTACCAAAGTAATTCTAAATTATTTTATTGGTTGTTTTATATAATGGTAAATAATAGATATAAAAAATTAGTATAATAGTATTAATTTGGTATAAAGGTATAAATTAGTATAATAGATTTTAAAAAAAATAAAAGATTTAAATAATTTTCAAGTATTTTTTGCGTTTTGTTTCATAAAAAATGTCACACAACATGAATTTTTCAACTATCAGAAATCCTCACATAACAAATGTATAGAAATAAATATAATAAATAAAATTAGTTAACATTAGAAAAGTTGTATGCATTAAAAAATGTAGTTTTTATTTCTAGATGAATTTATAAATATTCGCATACATTGTATAATATTTATAAAAAATTTTGATAGCATTGAAAAGTATTTGTATACATTGTAGTATGTTTTAATATCCGTTTTAACAAATTTAGATCCTTGTACTATATTTAAATCATTGCAACTAATGTCATCAACAACATTAAAAAAAGAAGAACGAATGAAATTGAAAAATAAAATCATTTCAAAATAAATATAAAAAGTGTAGTTGATATGCATTTTTGATGAAAATAAAAGCTACTATTTAAAATCATGTTCAAAATAAATTATTTATTTTCAATATGATTCTAAATAGTACCTTTTTCATGAAAAACGAATATTAAATACTAAATAATGCTTTTTATATAAAAATTATATCCATATCAAATTCTAAATAATGCTTTTTATCATATTCTAAATAAAGCTTTTTATCAAATTAATTTTAATTAAAAGATATACAAAATGTAATCGATAAGAAAGCCATAATCTGTCTTTAAAATTTTTTTCTTTTGATGGAATTTTTTTTCAGAAAGCCATTCAAATTCATTTAATGTAAGTTAAAAATAAATAAAAGCGTCCTAACCTGATAAGGCATTTTTGCTGCTGTGCAACCCACATAACCTAATGTGGCAACTTTGATGGAGATGCCTTTTTTCCTTTGGTCTTCGATCAATATTCCCACTGCTTACATCATTCGAAAAAAAAAAAAAAAAAAAAGATGCTGCTTTACTTTCATGGTAGGTGCAAAACCATGCAACCAAATCTCAGAAATACGCTTTAGACTGTTTCAAATTGAATTTACAACAGCAAAAATCATGTTAAGAAATGCTCAAATGAGCCTTGACAGTTTCAAGGATAATAAATTTTATAACTGGTGTATATGTTAATAAAATTTTATTTATCAAAATGCCCAAAATTTGCAGATTTCTTTCATAAGATAGCCTAGAGGAAAACTATATTTGTGGTGTGGTGTTGGGAGTGTACTAGTATATATTAGCAGTAGTATGTATGGTACTAGTATGTATTTTTTAACATTTCAATCAAGTTAAATTTCAGTTATAAAGCATATAATAAGAATAAGAATCTCAAAATATTCTTATATTTTTTTCCCTTAGTTATCAATCATAAGGAGATAAAATTTAAATTTTTAGAAATTTTCAAATGAAATATATAATTACAAATACTTTAATATATTGTTAAATTATGCGTTTTATAATTAATCAGAGAAATGAGATCTTGTTCGATTTTTTGTTCCCTTTGTTTCGGTATCGCTCAATTTTCAACAATCCTTTGTTATTTTATCGTTCAATTTTTACATTTTCTTTTAAAATGCATGTAGTAGATTTAAACGAAAAAGAGAATACAAATCCCTCAATTAGGATGGTTGTTTTTCTAATGCAGCTGGCAAACACTTAGACAGCTTGGTCTGATTTTGATGTTTAAGAATTGATTTTAAATGTGGATACTGTATATTCGTGTGTTGTATACCATTACAGCAATGGTGTTAGATATTCATATTAAAAAATAAAGAATGGAACATAACTCTGCTAAGACTAAATGTCTTTTTTTTTTTCAAAAATAAATCTTTTTGTTCAATGAATGATTGATTGTAAATATTGAATGGTATATCTTTGAATATATCAGGAGTTTTCAGTATATATCTTCTTATTAATTGAATATTTTAAAAGAAGTTTGTTGTAACTTTAATTGATAACAAATGCCTATCAATTTTAATAAATTAAAACTATACTTCTGTATTTTCATTGTTTTTGTAATTATTAATTACGAATATGAAATATATTGAACGAATGTTTATAGTACTTAAGGGATTCCTTCAAGAATGTAACAACTATTCTTCTCCGGTTTATTCTTATCTTTCTAGCAATACTGTCAAAGTGTCAACAGTACTATGTGTTCTATTATTTTTTATTATACAAATTAAGGTATTTATAGATTAAAAAATAATATTTTTAATAAAAAACTATTATTTCTCACTTCGATAGGTTCAACTGATTTAGAACTGTTTAAATTTGTTTGCAAAACTTTTTACTAAGAATTAACAATAGTAATAAAAATGAGTTTTAAAAACTCTTAATGCCCATTAACAAAAAGATTATTTAAAGGAATAAAAAATTATAAAGAAATAAAATTATTCAAAATAAAAATATAAATATTTGCATAAAAGTTTTTTAAAATATTTTTTTTTCACTTTTATTTATTATTATTCAGGACCATTTGGAAGAATTGAAACCAATAAATAATTAATCAATTAATTGAATCAATATATCATTTTAGTGTTCGCCATTTATGATTTTTTACTAAATATAAATATAAAACTCTTTATTAAAATATAATATATATATATATATATATATATATATATATATATATATATATAATATAATATATATATATATATATATATATATATATATATATATATATATATATATATATATATATATAATATAATATAATATATATTTTATATAAATATAAATATAAAAACCTTTATTTTTCAAAATAAAGATTTTTTTTCACGACTTTTAATTATGTTGTATAGACTTTTTAACATCTAAGTGAAGCTTACACGTCTGAATCAGGTATTTAACATTTAAATGTAAATTTTAAACAATACATAAAATAGTATATGAACACTAAATTACAAAACACTTGTTTTATATGTATTTCAAAAAACAAACAACATCAAAAAAACTTTCGAATTTCGATCTTTCACTTTTATATGGAATAAAATATATATTACTTTATGAAAATGGTAAAATAGAAATATGCCACCTTTCATAAATTACAAATGTTAAAGGTTTTTTTAGACAACTTTTATATTTTCTTATAAATATGCGTTCAATAAAATAGAAAGTGTTCGTAGAAAACCTCGTTGAATTAAAAAAAAAAAATCACTGCTACAAAAAAAGCAGAATTTTTATTTTCTTTACATCTACAAAAAGCGAAGATCGAATTTCAACATAAACATTTTTAAGGAAATGTGTATTTTTTTTTAATGTGGTAAAGTGTGTCGATTTAAGCTGATTTTATTTGAATTTATCGACAACATTTTTGTACATCAATTTATAACGCAAAATATATAAAATATGATATGTGAAGGAAAGAAAAAAAAATATTTAAAAATAAAGTAAAATAAAAAATAAACTAGGAAAATATAAAAGTTCGATATCACTTTTGACAATAATCAAATTAATCAATTAATTCATTCAAATAGCATTAGATTAATCAAATAGTATTTCAATATAATCTTAGTAGGTATATACGAGTAATAAAAAAAAATATTACTATGAATCAAATTGTGAGCATAATCGTGATTTGATTTTTTTTCCTGCTGGGAATATACTGAGTTTTTTTTATTTGCAGTAGGAAATAAAATAAAATCATTCTTTAGAATTACACACTATATTCCTTAAATTTGATCGGTGAGATATAATTAAAATAACTACTTTTCGGAGTTAATGTATTTGTATGTCACTATTCAGTGTATTAGTATATCACTATTCGGAGCTAGTGTATTAGTATATCATTAGTCCGCGTTATTGTATTAGTATATTCAGAGCTAGTGTATTAATTAGTATATCACTATTCGGATTTAGCGTATTAGTATATCATTATTCGAAGTTAGTATATTAGTATATCACTATTCGAAGTTAATGTATGTATTGTGAAATAAATAAACATAAAAGAAAAATGAATTATTAAAAATTTCAAATAATTGAAACATAAAAAACACGATCTTTGCAAAGTTAGAAATAAGAAACACAACAAAATATACATGCAATGATTAAAAAAAATATCATTATTCAGAGTTATAGCACATTGAACAAACATCTTGGATAATAGAGAAATAGTCATGCTAGAAAACAGCACAAAATTTTTGAATACACTTTTTGGGGGAAAAAAAAAACAATATAGTTTTGAATAAAATGAAAAATTTCTTATAAATTCTACAATATAATTTTTATATCTAATAAAAGTTAATTACAGAACTGAATAAAAAATATCAAATAATATACTAATTTCAAACCTTAAACAATTCTCAGTAAAAAGAGAACAAATTAAGATTGATACCAAATGGTTTGAAAAATAAATGAAAACACAAGCTTAAGGTTTAGTTGAAAGATTTTTTTTTTTTCTAATGCAGCTGACAAACACAGACACCTTGGTGTTGGATGCTTTAAGGCAAGTGCTGCGCAGACGTACTCACTTTGCATTACCCAGGGGCGCGTGTAAAAGATAAGCCACAGACGCGGAGTAACAGTGCCCCCGCAACGCTCTACGATCTTATTAGACCGGGACCTACTTTTTGCAAAGTGGATTCGAACCACTACAAACAACCATGGCACCGCCGGGGCTCAAACCCGAAACCTGTGGTACCGAGCGCCAGAGTGCTAGCCACTCGGCCATTCAGGCCCTGGTTTGGTTGAAAGAAACAAACATAAAAAAAATGAATTAGTCAGAATTTCTGATATTTGAAACATAAAAAAAAGTACGAATTTTGCAAAATTTCAGCAGAAGTCAGAATAAGAAATACACAAAACAAAAATATACATGTAATGATAAAAAAAAAAAACTTAGATTAATTATACCATTTATAAAATATTTAAAAAAATAGATATTTCAATTTTTATAAGGTTTCACTAATAAGTCAAAATATTGTATGTAAAATGCAAATTTATATTTAATAAAAATTAGTTTTTTTTATATTTAACCCAATCATTGATTAATGGCTTATGAAGATTGATGTTTTCAAGTTTTGTTGATACATTAAACATTGAGTGAGCGTTTATGAATATTTGATTATACCTATTTCAAAAACAAGTTATAAGATTTCACTTTGCTAGCTTTGTTAAAGATAGCAAAGAAACCTACACTAAGCACATTGTTACAATTTATAGACTTAGTTGCTGCGTTATTGTGTTTCTTCTGAGTAGCATGAATTAGAATCATTTATCTAATTTAGCTTTAGGAAAAATGCTTAGTATCACTTCAGGCTTACGATCGTTAATATAGTTAATTGCATTCTTTCTCCCACGTTAACCAAGAAGATACTCCGTCTTTCTTCTTGTGGATGTAGTATATAAGGATCAGCACAACAGACATTATAAAAAGTTGAATCTGCTGCAAATCTGTCATATTCTTAATAAGTGAAATACATTTTTTTCAGATAAAAATAATATTTGCTTTGTTTGTTCGGCACCCTTAAAATTTGATTTCATACGTTATTATAAGTTTTAAAATATTGCAACCATGCTTCCTACTATGCACTGGCAAGAGCGCCGCCTGTGGTCTAGTAATAGTCTAGTCAAGTCAACTAACCAGTTGGTCTACATAATATCACCCAGAGAGGAAGTATAATCAGCGTATTCTGTGTTTAGCTGAGTATCGTTTTCGGCTTAGAAATGGAATCCTTCCCCAATTCTATCATTATATATCTTTAAATATTGTATGTCGCTAATTATATGTGTGTGGTGTTTGTGCGTATGTAAATAAAGCTGTGAGTTCTCCAATTTGTGCTTCAAGTATCTCAACCCAACAACATCCAGTTGCAATCTGGTTGCCCAACCTGCAAACTATAATATTTGGCTTATACAGTGATCAAAATAAAATCAGAATCCATACTTTTTGCCAGTGTAAAATGCTCAGTCTACTGTATTATAGATAAATCTGGTTTTAAACGTTAATTTGCCTGTAGTAGTCACAGCGCTAGACACTTTGCTATCAGGCCCCTACAATTAATAAATAATTCAATTAAAATTATTTCAAATTTTATTAAGCATCAAATTTGTGAAGATAATTTACATGCACCTTTCCTATAAACCCAGTTTTCATGTTTGGGATATCTTTTTTTGGTCGAAGAGGAAAACTTATAACGATTTTTATTTTTAACCCTAAACGAACATTATACTCCAATCAAGTGAGATTAGAGATCCTAACTTATCAATCTTACTTAACTCGGCTGCAGCATTTCTTTTTATCTAGAAATAAGTCTCGGAAATGAAGCTAATAATAACCCAAATCAATGCTTGTACTGCCAGAATCCAGTACATCCCTCCACTCATTAGCGGGTAATCAAGGAAGCCATTACAACCTTCCGATTCAGGCTGTTCTGTAAACATTGGCTCATTGTTGCCAAGTTGCACCTTGCAATAAACGATTCCCAACGCTAATGAATTCAAACCAGTCATTTCCCCTGATAAGTGAGCATTTCAGGAAATAAATATTAGATATGAAGGTCTGTTTTATTTCCTTAAATGTGGGGATAAATGTTATATGTAAGTGCAAGATATGATCTGCGATTTAATGAAGTATCAATTTAGTTTTGTTTTAGTTATTATAGTCCAAAGATAGATAATTGAAACTTGTTGGATATTTTGTGTAACTGTACAGTTATATTTGTTTGGGCAATTACATAATTTAACAATCTTGATTATTAGCATTAAAACAGTTAAGCAAAATGAATTTTATTGATCATTGATATTATAATTCACGTATCTCAACTTTCCGTCTATCTTTAAACACATATAAAATTATTTTACTTTATTCATGTTTGATTTCAGAATTTAAAAAGAAAATGTTTAAATAATAATAGTACAAAACTTATTTATAAAATAAGTAAAAATATATTTATATCGTAAAACTTATTATAGTACATAGTAAAATTACTTCATTGGCGCGACAGTATCACTAAGCTAAGGCTGTCTCTCTGCCTACTGGCAGATTTCAAGATCAGGTTTGGTTTGGTCTGTCGCTCTATGGTCATCGTGAGCACAAGTTAGGCTAAACAGACCGGAAGCTACAGTTTAAAGTTGATTCCGAATCACTACAAACATCCATGGTATCGCCGGGACACGAACCAGAAACCTGTAGCACTGAGCACCAGTCGCTCCGCCCTGAGTCGTGGCACGAAACGCCAGAGCGCTAGTCACTCGGCCATCAGACTCCTCCACAATTACTAATTAATTCAATTCAAATTCTTTCAATTTTATTAAACACCAAATTTGAAAACGTAATTCCCATGCACCTTTCGTATAAGCCAGTTTTCAAGTTTGGGATCTCTTTTTTGGTAGAAGGAAAACTGAATAACGATTTTACATTTAACTCTAAACAAACATTATGCTCTAATCAAGTGAGATTAGAGATCTAATTTATCAATCTTACTTAACTCGACTGAAACAATTCCTTTTTTTTTATCTAGAAATAAGTCTCGGAAATGAAGCTAATAATAACCCAAATCAATGCTTGTACTGCCAGAATCCAGCACATCCCTCCACTCATTAGCGGGTAATCAAGGAAGCTATTATAACCTTCCTATTCGGGCTGTTCTATAAACATTGGCTCATTGTTGCCAAGTCGCACCTTGCAATAAACGATTCGTAACACTAATGAATTCAAACCAGTCATTTCCCCTGATGAGTGAGCGTTCCGGAAATAAATATTTGATATGAAAAACCTGTTTTATTTCCTTAAATGCGTTGATGAGTGTTATATGTAAGTGCAAGATATGGTATGTGATTTAATGAAGTATCCTATTTAATTTTGTTTTAGTTATAACAGTTCAAAGATAGAGATAGTGATCTTGAAACTTGTTGGATTTTCTATGCAATTGTACATCCATCTTGTTTTGGGAATTACAAAATTTATCATTATTTTAATTACTTGATAATTTGAATTTACAAAACTTAAACGAAATTAATTTTATTGATCATTGATATTATAATTCATGTATCTTAACTTTCCATCTCCTCTTTAAATACTTGTAAAAACTTATGTACTTAAAACTTAAAAACTTATTTATCCATGTTTGATTTCAGAATTTTTTAAAAGCATTTTCTGAAATAAAAATTGTAAAAATAATAGTAAAACTTCTTAATTAGAGCAATAATCTCATGGTGAGCCAAGGCCTTCTGCCTACTGGCAGATTTCAAGACTGGAGATGTTATCTTTTTACGAGATAGGTATGGCCTACGCCCTACAAATATCCATGACATCGCCGGGTCTCGTATCGAAGTCCGATATTATCAAGCGGCAGAGTTCTTTTAATAATGATGATATTATATGTTATACGTTAAAAATTTCAATAAAACCAATTGTAGTATTTAATTTATTAATTAACTTTATTAAATATGACGAGAAATAAGATTATCTTTTGAAATATGAGTTATGAAATTTATGACCATACAAATTAACATATTTTTAAATTTAATAACCTGAAACTTTTATCGCATTAATTTTTTTAATGTAAAAAAGTTTAGTTGCATTTATGGTAATTATTTAATTGTAGTATTAAGTTATTTCTAAAAATATTCAACCCCATCTGATAACAAAAAAATTTAAAAATATAAATTCTCAAAAAATTTTTAATTTTTTATTGCAATAAAAGTAGTTTTTATAAGTTTGTCATAATATGAAAGATTGATTATAATGCTTTGACAAACTTAAGGGTAACGATATAAATTTAAAATTTTAAACTATAGTAACGATTGATTAAAAATAACACATTTCTGTAATCACATTGCATCAGGGTTTATACAATCTTTATTTTTTATTATTGTTTTTTTGTATAACACAAAGTTAATCGGTTAAGTTTAAGAAAACTCACTTAAGAAATGCTTTTAAGGTGTTCTGTTTTTAATTTAAATTTTAAAAAATGAAATGTCACTCTAAAAGATCCTTTCCAACTTCGACAAAAACAAGATTTCAATATAAAAATTTTAATCAAATTAATTTCTTCAAAAGATTAATTTATTCTTTTTTTTTACATATTATTTAATATGTATGCCTTATAAAATAATAAAACAAAATTCAAAATATTGAACACTTTATCTTGTTCATAAATTATTATATTGGCTCCTTAATAA
>BPLR01004317.1:0-61312 GCA_021605095.1 Caerostris extrusa | reverse complement strand
TCTGGCCTTTGGTAGTGCAGGTTCAAATCCTAGTGGTGGCATGGGTGTTTGTTAGTGTTCGTAATCCCCTTTTAAGCTGCCCATGTCTAGCTTAGTTAGCCTGAAGTGTGCAAAAATGATAGTAGAGTGACGAATCAAACCAAATCACGACTTATACCATCTTCATGGGAAGCATGTGTTTAATTGAATATTGATTTATTTCTGTTTCTATTTAGATTATAACTCTCACATTCTGTCGATTTTTTTTTTATTTACTTCATGAGGTGTTTTTATAGATAATATTTATTTATATTGCTTCTTTGAAAATGCAGATACGAATCAGTTTTGCACAAAAAGGTAATTGTAGTTTTTTAAAGTCATTAATCAGATATTAAAATGAAAAGGGCAGCTACTGCAATAATATATATCTCTTTAAATTACTCAAAGCACCAAATTAAAATAAAATTTAAACAAAACAATTGATCAGTAATTAAATAATTTTTGGGTAACATGCATATTGAACCAGCCGATTATAATCTTCTGAATTCATTTAAATTTTTTTAACGTTATTTGTCTTTAAATACAGTGAGCAATAATTATGCTGCAATAAACACATCATTTATCTTAGAAATCTTTTATACAAATTTCACTCATTTTAATCAATAATTATATATCTAGAACACAGTTTTCTTGATTTGTTAATCGATTTTGAAATTTACAGATTTCAAATTCTATCAACATTACCAAATTCGAGAGAAAGTAGACAGGCGCAATTAATATAATCCTTAAAATATCCCCTCTAATATCATTCAGCAACATCTGCAGTTACAGTTGTCAACCCTCTGACACGCAGTTTTCCCCAAAGGTTTCCCCCTAATTATATTCCCAGCTTAACCCCGATCCTGCAGATGCTTATAAAGCACCACTCCTTCCCAATCTCTTTGACAGATTGTGGATTAAAAGCGACAGAATGAAGCATTTTCCAACGCTCCTAAACACGTTAGAGGTGCAAAAGTAATCTTCAGCTAATATTGGTGTCCGATATTGGCTTCAAAATATTGACAACCCTTTCATTGATATGTTTTTCAAATTACGCCAATGATTTTTCTGCTGGTTGTGGCAGTTTATGTATTTTTTAATGGATTTCAAAATTTAGTTTGTATCGATTTGCTCGCTCGCTGTAACTGTCGATCCGTAAAGCTTAGCGAAGATTTTTTTAAAAAATGTCAGAAAGTTAATTTTTAAAAGAAGAACTTCTTCCTTGGCTAAATGGAAAAAATGACTAAGTGGATTTTATTTTATAATTCTAATTAATTTTGAATTTATACTTTGTGAAAGATTTTGTTATATATTTTTATGGATAATTATGCATTTAAAATATATATATAGGACTCCACTGTTATTCATTTAGCAGTACCCAAGGGGCACAAAACAGCATGGATTCCAAACCACAACAAACATCCATAGCACCGCCTGGAGTCGAACCTAACCGAAACCTGTGGGCACTACGGAAAGAGTGCTATCAGAGGGCTAGCAACTCGGCTATTCGGCCCCTATGACTGTTGTTTAAATAATATATGTTTTTAAATCACCCAAAACATATTGTTAAAATGAAACTTCAAAAAAATTGATTAAGTTATTATTGAATACTTTTACGGTAACCTGCAGCATATCAGCCCAGTCGATTATTTTTTTATGAATTCTTTAGATTTTTTTTTAATGTTATTTATCTTTAAATACAGTGAGAAATAATTATGCTACAAATAAACACAGTTTTTTTTTAGAAATCTTTTGGAAGCATTTTCAGTCATTGAAATAAATAATAAAAATTTAAATCTTATTTCTCTTGATTTCTAAACTCCAATCTGAAATATACAGATTTCACATTACATAAACTTACACTCAATACGAGAGAAAGTAGACAAGCGAAATTAATATAATCCTTAAAAATATCCCCTCTAATATCATTCAGCAACATCTGCAGTTACAGTTATCAACCCCTGACACTCAGTTTTCCCCAAGGTTTCCCTAATTATATACCCAGTTTAACCCCGATCCTGCAGATGCTTCTAAAGCACCATTCCTTCCCGAATCCTTTGACAGATTGTGGATTAAAAGCGACACAACGGGAGCACTTTCTAACGCGCTCTAAAACACGTTAGAGGTGCAAATTAATCTTCAGCTAATATTGGTGTCCGATATTTGCTTCAAAATATTGACAACCCTTTCAGTGATATGTTTTCAACGACGCCAATAATTTTCTGCTGCCGTGACAGCTTATGTATTTTTAATGGATTTCAAAAATTTAGTTTGTATTGATTTGTTCCCTCACTGTAACTGTCGATCCGTCAAGGTTAGCGAAAGAATTTTCTATAAAATATCGGAAAGTTAATTTTTTAAAAGAACTTTTCTTCCCTGCTTAAGTGGATATGCCTAAATTTTTTATTTTACAATTTCCATTAATTTAGATTTTATTCTTTGTAAAAGATTTGTTTTTATATATTTTTACGGAGAAATATGCATTCAAAAACAAAATATATATATATGGTTGTTATTAATTTACCTCTCTACCGAGGGGGCACCTACATTTTTAAAGGCATGCTACCGACGCTAGTAACACTACCCTCACAAAGTTTTACGACCATATTTGACCGGACACTTAAAGCGGATTCCGTCCTACAACGAACATGCATAGCAACGTCTGGACTCTAACCCGACACCGAAACCTGTGGGAGCGGTGAAAATATAGTATAGTGCTATCCAGAGGGCTAGTCACTCGGATATTCGGCCCCAGCGACTGTTGTTATTATAATATATACGTTTTTAAATTACCCAAAACATCTAGTTAAAATAAAACTTTAAAAAAAAAAAATATTAAATTGTTATTATTGAGTAATTTTATGGGTAACCTATGTATCAACTGAGCCGATTATAGCATTTTGAATCCATGTCGATTTTTTTCATGTTATTTAGTTTTAAATATAGTGAACAATATTAATGATATAATAAACATAGCATTTATTTTTAGATATTTTGAACTCTTTTTTATTCATTTTAATAAATAATAAAATATTTAAATCATATTTTTCTAGATCTCAAACGTCGAATGTGAAATTTTAACTAACTGTCGTGTAACTATTTTGTCTAACTGTCGATCCGTCAAGGTTAGCGAAGATTTTATTTTACAATATTATTTAATATAGATTTTATCCTTTGTGAAAGATTTTCTCATATATTTTTACGGATAAATATGCATTCACAAAATAAATTATATATAGGGCTGCACGCTGTTGTTCATTTAGCACTACGCAGGGGACACCTACAGCTTGAAGAAATACTATTGATGCGAGTTGCACTACCCTCACAACGCTCTACGATCATATTAGACTGTGACGTTTAAAGCGGATTCCGAACCACAACAAACATCCACAGCACCGCCTGACTTGAACACGAAACCTGTGGAAAGTGCTTTCTAGAGGATTAGCCACAAGCCTATTCAGCCCTTATGACTGATGTTCAAATAATATATATATGTTTTTAAATTACCCAAACGTCTAGTTAAAATAAAACTTCAAAAACAGATTAAGTAATTATTGAATAATTTTATGGATAACGTATCGGCTGAGCCGATTATAATTTCTTGAATCCATTTAGATTTTTTAATGTTATTTAGCTTAAAAAACAGGAAGCAATAATTATGCTACAATAAACACAAAATTTATTTTTAGAAATTTTTTTATACCATTTTCAATCATTTTAATAAATAATAAAATATCTAGATCATATTATTCTTGATTTCTAAACGGAATCTGAAATTTTGCAGATTTCAAATGCTGTAAACCTATACCAAATACGAAGGAAAGTAGACTAGCGAAATTAATATAATCCTTAAAAATGACTCCTCCAATATCATTCAACAGCATCTGCAGTTACAGTTATCAACCCTCTGGCACGCAGTTTTCCCCAAGGTTTCTCTAATTATATTCCCAGTTAAACCCTGATCTAGCAGATGCTTCTAAAGCACCACTCCTTCCCGAATCCCTTTGACAGATTGTGGATTAAAAGCGACAGAAGGGAGCACTTCCTAACGCGCTCTAAGCACGTTAGAGGTGCAAAATTAATTTTCGGCTAATATTGGTGTCCAATATTGGCTTCAAAGTATTGACAACCCTTTCTGTGATCTGTTTTCGACGACGACAATGATTTTTCAGCTGGTTGTGGCAGCTTATGTATTTTTTAATGGATTTCAAAATCTAATTTGTATCGATTTGTTCATTCACTGTAACTGTCGATCTGTCAAGGTAGGCGAAGAATTTTCTGTAAAATGTCGGAAAGTTAATTTTTTAAAAGAAGAACTTCTTCGTTGGCTAATTCAGAATGATTAAATGGATTTTATTTGACAGTTTTCATTAATTTAGATTTTATTGTGAAAGATTTTTGTTATATATTTTACGGATAAATATGAATTCAAAAAAAAAGAGAGAGAGAGTGCTGCACGCTGTTAGTCACCCAGGGGACACCTACAGCTTAAAGAAATGTTACTCACCCAGGGGACACCTACAGATTTTTTTGAATCCAATTAGATTTTTTTTTTATAGTTATTTTAGCTTTAAATGCAGTAAGCAATGATTACGCTACATAAACACATAATTTATTTTAGAAATATTCTGAAATATTTTTGATTCTTTTAATAAATAATAAAATATCTAGATTTTTTAATTTTCAGATTTCTAACTTTGAATCTGAAAGTTACAGATTTCACTTTTCATAAACTTACACCAAATTCGAGAGAAAGTAGAGAAGAAATTAATATAATCCTTAAAAATGTCTCCCTACTATCATTCAGCAACATCTGCAGTTACAGTTATCAACCCTCTGACACGCAGTTTTCCCCAAAGGTTTCCTAATTATATTCCCAGTTTAACCCCGATCCTGCAGAGGCTTCTAAAGCACCACTACTTCCCGAAACGCTTTGACAGATGGTGGATTAAAAGCGACACAACGGAGCACTTTCTAACGCGCTCTAAACACGTTAGAGGTGCAAAATTAATCTTCAGCTAATATTGGTGTCCAATATTGGCTTCAAAATATTGACAACCCCTTAGGTGATATGTTTTCAACGACGCCAATGATTTTTCTGCTGGTTGTGGCAGCCTATGTATTTTTTAATGGATTTTAGAATTTAGTTTGTATCGATTCGTTCGCTCACTGCAACTGCCGATCCGTCAAGTTTAGTGAAGAATTTTCTGTAAAATGTCGGAAAGTTAATTTTCTATAAGAAGAACTTCTACCTTGGCTAAATGGAAATGGCTAAGCCTGTTTATAAAACTGGTTTTTATGTTACAACTTTCATTATTTTCGATTCTAAAAATTGTATGATTTGTAAAAGAATTTTTAAATATTTACTGAGATATAAATGTATGCAGGCATACAATATGTATTGATTTTAAACTACTAATTTTGGATGTAAATGTGTTCAAGCATAAAAAAGTATATTGCACTACCGCATTACTAATTTAAATATTCATTACAAACACTCATTTTGAATACAAAAGCGTTCATGCACATAACAAATTATCATACAAATGAGTTCAAGCGTAAAACAAATCTTACAAATTCGTTTAATCAAAAACAAATATTCCTACAAATGATTTCAATGTATATCGTTCAATAATATGCGTTCAAGTGACAAATATTCAGACCAAATGCTTTTATGCTTAAAACAAATATTCATATGCGGTCAAGTGTAAAACAAATATTTCTTCAGATGTGTTCAATCATAAAACAAATATTCATACTAATGCATTAAAGCATAAAAAAATACTCATACAAATAAGTTCAAACATAAAACAAATATTCCTACAAATGCTTTCAAACATAAAACAAATATTATTACAAATGTTTTTAAGCTTAAAGAAATAATAATATGCGTTCATGTGTAGATAAATACTCCTTCAAATATGTTCAAAGATCAAAGAACAAATTCTCATATAAATGCGTTAAAGCAGTTTCAAATACTCATTATGAAATACTTTTTGCAACTACAAATGCTCTATAAAATATTCTTTATGAACTAATGAGCAGTTCCTATTGGGTCAAAATTTCTTCGCTTTTACAAATTGAATATGTACTAGTAATTAATTACTTTATATAACAATTCATTTGATTGTTTATTATAATATACGCTTTTAATAAATAAAACATTAAAACTTAAAATCGCACATGTTTGAATATTATGTACTTCTGCTATGCATTTAGTTCTGAAAAAACGAATTTATTACATAGACTTCTTATTTAACTTCGAATGATGGTTATTTAAATGTTTTGCGTAACGTGTGGCTTCTAAACAAATATGGCATCCAAATATTTCACTTTGATAAAGGTATAGTATTTATTATATTTAATATTTAGGTCAATTTGTCATAACATTTTATTTATTCGTTAATCTTACACATGCAGGAAAATGAAATTTTCCTTTAAATATGATTAAATTCGTTTTAAATATGATTTTAATTATTTTAAATTCACACGATGTTTCTTTCCTTAAGCATAATTGTTTGCATTACTGCCACTACAGGATGTTTCTTTCCTTAAGCATAATTGTTTGCTTTACTGCCATAATCAAACGTATTTTTTTTAATGAATTGATTTTTTTTTTTTTTAAAAATTAATTTTTACAGGAAAATTTGTTTCATTTTCTGAAACAAATAAAATTATTTTTCGTAAAAATTATTAATACCAATTTTATAGGCTTCACATTATGAGAATTCATATTGATTTTTAAAAGTTATGTAGATTTAAATACAGTAGACATTTATTATGTTAAAATAATAAACATAACATTTAGTTAATTTGAATATTCTTGACATAAACTTTTTTTCACGGTCTCCACAATTCCTTGCTTTAAATTAAATTTGAACGTATTGAACATTGGTTCTCAGCCAACAAAACAAAACGTAGTAATACTTAGTAAAACAAAACGTAGTGAGCACATATATATATATATGTGTGTGTTATCACCAAAAGTCGAAAGCTGTTAATGTGCACATAACCTTTTTATTAGTTAATCTGCAGATTAACAGATTTTCTCCGTCAACTTGCAGAATCAAGAATTACCTAGGCACATTAACTCCTTCCGTATCGTTAAATTTCAAAATTTATTTCTCTCATTTTCTTTGCCTACACCTCCCCCTTTTAGTTTGTGTTCTCCTAAGTCTTTTCGTATCCAATTGTTTTTATTTCTCTTAATTTGAGTCGGTTGCCAGTGCATAGTATAGCTAAATCTGTTTTCAAATTCGTTTATGCCTGTTAGCGCGTGAATTGTTTGAAAGTGGATAAATTTAACTCCTAGTATGCGAGCAATTTACGGAATTGCTGAGTAAAATGAAGAAAAAGATTCTTCTCAAACCACTTTAGCGGAGATTCGAAATATAATAGCGTTTTAATAACAAAACGAAATTGTAATTCTTTAATTATAATATTATTTTAAACTCTTCGATTCTGTGTGTTATAATTTTTACAATCGATTCATGATTGACTATCAATTTAATTGATTGATGATTGTTGATTTTTTCATAATATTAACTTGATCCTTCAGATATCGAAAAATAAGTAAATTACATGTATATTTAAGAGCATAGAAATGTTTCTGTTGTTCTAGCAACCATCTAATTTTCACTTTAACCAGTGTCTCGGAGGTGAAGTGCAGATTATCTATGTAATTTGAGAAAGGAAACATTTCTCTGCACTTTAACAGATCACCCTAGTTAATCTCCATATTACCTAGATAATGTGTAAAATAACTGATTTCTACACTTTATCGAAAACATATATATACTTGATAGCATTAGTAATACTAACTGAAGTTGGGCCTTCATGAATTTTAAAATACAATCATTGGTTTTATATATTTTTATTTTTCAACATAATTTGATATTTTTCAACCATTATATAATACATTTCTTTGAATATAAGAGCAAAGGTAAAATACTTCTCAATCCATATTTTACATGTTCGCCAGTTTAAATCATGACAGCTATAATAAAATTGTGCCAAGGTGTATTTCATATAAATAATAAAATTCATCTGTAGAAGTTGTTTCGGAATAATTCTATGAGATAGGCTACAATAATATAATTTTTTGAATAAGTGAATAAAGAAGAATTATTTCTCCACCCAGGTTTTAATATTGAAAACTTCAAGTAAAAAAAAAAAACTACAAATTTTCAAATAAGAAAAGAAGTTATGTACTGTAATATAACATACATAAGCCAAAAGCTGTTGTTATGCATACGAAAAGCATACCAGAAGTATGAATATTTATTAGGATTTTCTAGTTTGAATTCCACATGAAATTTCTATGCATTTATAAGAACTTGATAAATATTGTATCGAATCATTCAATTCTTAAAGACAAAAAAATTTCTTCAAATCAGAAATTTACATAAAAAATTTCTACATCAATATTTTATGTTTTATATGCAGATATTTTCAGCAAATTTAAATTTCTATATAAAGTACTAACATGTTCCGCACATTTTTTTATACATCTACTCAGGGAATAAAAATTCAAAATTCTGCCCATATTTTCTATAAATATTTTAAAATAAATCATGTGTAGTTATTGCAATGTAAAATAACATTTCTAGCACAAGCATTAATTAAAAAATTATTGAAATCCTCTTAAAAGTTTTTTCAGCCTTATTATTTTTTTTTTTTCAAATATATCGTCATTTTTATCAGTTTTTCTAAACAAATTCATTCTTTTTTACATGACTATTATGTATGCATGAATATTACTAATATTTATGAAAGTTATATAACAAGTGATATGTATATGTTAGAAGAACACAAAAAAAAGTTTATTAAAAGAGTTAAAAGTTTTATTTTATGCATCTCATTTGCACAAAATTTATAAAGCAAGTTCCAAAACTATATTTATATATATTTTTTTTTTTTTGAGGCTTAAAACAAGTAATATAAGAAAAAAAAATGTAAAGTCAATTCATACTTTTTTCACTCTATTGCAGAATGTCCTTTATAAACAATTTTCATTCATTTTTTAAAGTTTATCTGGCGCATCTATTGGTAGATACATGCAACTTAAATCTAAAAAACAAAAACTATAATTAATGAATTAAATTTAATTACTGAATCAATATTTTGAGAAAACTGTATTAACATCAAATAATCAATTTACTACAAGTTCAAAAAAATGTATTTGAACTTGAGTGGATGAATAAAAGTATTTTATGAACGATTGAAAATTTGAACAAGATATATATAGGGAGAGTGAGCTAATATAATGAATTGAAATAATCAACTCGTGTTCTATAACATATTACCCGAGGCATAAGGAGTGTAAATTTAAAAACAAAATTTCACTGAAAACTGATAGCATCGAATAAATAGAGAAATTTTGCATACCATTATTATTTTTTTCAAGTCTTCATTTCACGTTAAACATACCGTACGTTAGTTACCGTAGGACATGTTCGTTAAAGCTTTTTCTCCCTAAAAATTGCATGCTCAATTTATGAGCATGCGCGCATGCTAATCGAATTCCTACGGTATATGCAACGTACGGTATGCAGTAAACTTTATTGTTTCTCTTCTGCCACGCATGTTCATCGGAAACATTCCACTACTGCGCATGCATATCGAAAACATTGCATTAGTGCGCATGACATTGGAAAGCATGTTGATAACGTAATGTATAAAACAAACATTTTGGGGCCTGAATGGCCGAGTGTCTGGCCCTCGTGGCTAAAGGTTTCGGGTTCGAGTCCCGGCGGTGGCATGGATGTTTGTAGTGGTTCGAATCCACTTTAAGCCCTACGTCCCGGTCTCCTATGACTATAAGAGAGTAACGAAGTCAAAGTCAGACTTCTACCTACGGGTGCTCCATCACAAACAGAAGCTGCTTCCTTCCCCTTCAATCATGAATACGTACGGGCCCGTGGGCTTGGTCTAGATGCCAAGTGGGATAAGAAACAACAGCACAAACATGGCGTCAACAGAGTGAAACAATGACAAAGTAATATTAATTATGAAATGCGCAAACCTAAATTATAGGTTATAAAATATAATTTAGAAAAATAAAAATATTTTTAGATTAATCTATAATTCTGTACCCAGAAGAAATCACAGTTTATTCAATTCCTTCTATTAGCCCCCACTCTCCCTATATATATCTTATTCAAATTTTCAATCGTAAATAAAATACTTTTTATACATCTACCAAGTTCAAATACATTTTTTAACTTGTAGTGGATGACACTTGATGTTAATGCAGTTTTTTCAAATATTAATTCGGTAATTAAACTTAATTCATTCCTTTTAGTTTTATTTAGATTTAAGTTGCATCTATCTACCAATAGATGGCGCCAGATAAACTTAAAAAATGGATGACAATTATTTATAATGGACTTTCTGCAATAGAGAGAAAAAATGTTGTTATTTTTATTTTTACTTGTTATTCATGCATATGGAGTTTTAAGCTGCATAAAAGTTTTTAATGTTCAATTTACTCAGGTATGAGAATTCACTCCCTCCTTTTTTTTTTTAATAAAGAAAAAGACATCTAGAAGACAGAAGAAAACGTGTAAAATATTAATATCATAAGATTTAGGTACGAGCTGAAATTTTTTTTTTCTAATGCAGCTGGCAAGTACTTATATTGGTTTGGATGCCTTAAGGCAAACGCTGCACAGACGTTACCACTTTGCATTACTCAGTGACCGCGTTTTGAAGATAAGCCATGGACGCGGAGTAACAATGCCCCACAACGCTCTACAATCCTATTAGACCGGGACCTACGGTTTAAAGTGGATTCCGAACCAGAATAAACATCCATGGCACCGCCGGGACTTTATTCCGGTGATAGCGAGCGCCAGAGGCGCTCACCACTCGGCCATTCAGGCCCCTAGGTACGATGAAATAAGAGATAAAAATGTTTATCCTTTATAAGGCGACGCATTAAATGTGGACAACATTAGCACTAACCATTTATGTATTCATGCAGACACATACATAGTATACATGCTGGTATACATGCTGCAGTTGTAATAATCCTAATAATCATATGTGCTTAAAGAATTTTTTACTGACAACCAGAATGTTTAGTAAAAACATGCTAATACAAAACAAATAACAATTCCATTATTTGTGTGCATTAAAAATACACAGTCCAGTCACATTTATTTTGACCACCTAGTGTAAAGCCAGAATATACACTTTTGTATATTCTGGCTTTAATATGGGAGAGTGGAATGTGGTATTAAAAATTTAAAATGGTATTAAGTGGAATTCTTTGTTTACACTCCGCTGCAATGTGCTGCCACCTGCCTTCGGTGATTGGTTATTTCACGTTGACGTCGAAAGTAGGTGGTGGTCACATTAATGTGACTGGACTGTGTATATTGTATTTATTTTAAAGATTTATTTTTATTCAACTTTTTAAACTTTTGATTACATTAATTATTATTGAAATGTAATTTTATTCTAGTTTCTGCATTAAGTCAATCTGGTTTTATGAATATACATTTTAGAAATGAGCATTTCTTGTAATGCATAACACTGAAATAAATTAAAATATCTCAATTAAATGTAAAGAATCCTGACAATTTAAATGAGTGTAGAAAAAGAAATTAAGCAATAATAATAATTATAAATTATAAATTGCGGTAATTATTTATAAATTGAGGTAATATAATTAATTGAGGTTAAATACGTAATTATAAAAAATAAATTGAGGTAATATACATAATTTTGCAACTGAAATGCTATGAAGTAAAAGAGAATATTATACAGAATACGATGAAACCAAACTAATTTGAATTTAATAAGTAGAATTAATTATTTCACAGATAATTATCCTTTTCGGTTATTAATTACACAAATGCAAAAATTAATGACATACTTTTTTTAAAAGATAAGTAAAAAAAATTCTACTCCTATATTTTTAATTTTTTTTTAAAGGGTATTTTATTTATTAGGATATTATTAATCTGTTTCTATATATAATAAATTGGCTCATCTACATTTAAAATTTTATTGAATTTACATATTTTATTATATTTAAGAACACATAATAATAAATTAATTATTACTATTCATTATTCTTTTAAGGTTTCAAAGGTAAAAATTTCATATGAAGGAAAAGGATTTTAAACAAGTTTTTAAATATTTATTAATGAAATCGAATACTTGAAAATAATTATTAAATAATGAAACATATATCATTATAATTTTTTTCTGAATAATAAGCAATTTTTGAACATGTGACTTTATTAAATGATTAAGTAGTATGAATTTTAATAAATTTATGTAAAATTTAATTTATTATAAAACTGCGTAAAGAATAATAATTAAACAATATATAATATAATGTATTATTCTTTCATTTTTATTTTTTTTTATAGGAAACAATAAAAAAAGTATAAATTTATACATGACAAAAAGAAATATTAACATAAGTCAAAAACTAAACTTAAAAGAAAAAAAAAAATCAATTAGAAGAATATTTATTCTTCTAGAAATGGAATAAAATGTCGAATTGCAACTAAAAGGGAAATAAACAGATTAGCGAAATTTTCGAAAACTAACACATATTAAGGATTAAAATGTTAAAATTAATTGCCTACAATATGCCATTTCTTTAAATAAAATGCAATGTTCTAAGAAAACACATTTAATAAGAAGCTTTTTAGTAAATCCATCTACACTTTCAATTTATTATCAAGGTGTACAAAAAATTATTAAACCCATAAGAAACAAACGGGAAAGAGACATTGCAATGATTTATTTATATTTTAGTACTTAACTTTTATTTTGCAAGCAGCTGAAAGAAATTATGTAATAAAAATGATTAAATATTACATCATTACAAAAGCCATGATAAAAAGAAAAAAATTAAAAGAAATAGAACAGAAAGTTGCAATGCATAAAATAGCAAAACAAATATAAAAATAAGCCAAATTTTTAAAAAGTAACTAATATTGAGGATGATAATGTTAAAAAGAAAAAAAAATTGTGAATATGTTTGATAAGATGTAAAGAATAAAGTTTTATATGTAGTAAAAAATAAACTTTTAATATATTTTATAAAGAATAATCTTCAAGGTACAGAAATAAATTTATTAAGTAGTTATTTAATAGTAAATCTAAGTGCACTTTCAATTTATTACAAAACATGATTCAAAATATAAGGTGATATAACATCAGATAAATAAATTTATACTAATATAACCTCGCTAAAGCATGAAAACTCAAAGTTGATAAATCTTTTATGCATTGTTTATTTTTAATACTTTAAAACATTCCAATTTTTACATAATAACAAATAAGTTTGAGTATATCTTTGATAAGATTCAAAGAATGAAGTTTTATATATAGTAAAGAATAAAGTTTTATACATAATAAAGGATAAAGTTTTAAAATATAATTCTATAAAGAATAAGTTTCAAGGTGCAGAAATAAATTTATTAAGCAGTTTTTTAAGAGTAAATCTAAATACACTTTCAATTTATTATAGAACTAAATTCTAAATATAAGGGAATCTAATCAGATAAATAAATCTATACAAATATAGCCACGCTAAAGTATGACAGCACAAAAATATATAAATCTTTTTATACATTTTTAATACTATAAAAATATTCAATTTTTACATAATAACAAATAAAAATTACTGATTATTTTAAATAATCCATGAACAAAATAGAAATAAAAAATTAAAATGCCAACTGAAGCAAGTTAATAAATGGAAAATATTTTCATCAACCTAAAAAGTAAAAGAGAATTATCAAAATTAAGAATAGTTAATTATTAATTATTAGAATTTTAATAATTAAAATAAACATATATTACATACATCTGAAGCTAAAATCTCGCAGCATCTTAAGAATTATTAATTTTAAATAATCTCTTGATTTGCAAAAATAGGAATAAAAAATAATTGAAATATGAACAAAAAGCAGATTAATAAATTGCAAATATCTGTACAGTATTTTCCATTGTTATAAAAGTAGTAAATAATTTTTCGAAATTAAAAAATAAATAATTATTACAATATTAATAATTAAAGTAAACATTGATAAATATTTAAAACATTACATACAACTGAAGTTAAAGCTATACGTCTCTCCAAGGAATAACTTTAATCAAGCTTTTACTTCCACAATATCTTGGATGGAACGAATAGAGGTTTAAAATAGAGACAAAAACAGATGTTTAGATGAAGACATCATTAATGGTAGTGATAACAAAGCAGCTGCAGATAGAAGTGGTTTTTTTTTTTTATTCTTGCTTGCTTTGAAATTGTTTTTATATACTTTATTTTCTTTAATATTTAATTCTTCTTTTTAAAAAAAAAATATAAATTATGTTTGTTCTTAAATGAATATTATTTAAAATTCTTAGTTGAAAGCAAAACAAAATTTCTTATAAAATTCTTGAAGTAGAAATAATGTGTATACAACTATATAATGTGAGAAAATTTTAAAGTAAATTGAATTAAAAAACGTATAAACGTATATTAAAATGTAAAACTATATTCTTTGGTGCTCGGTACCACAGATTTGGAGTTCCAAGGCCCGCAGGTGCCATGGATGTCTGTAGTGGTTCGAAACCCGTTTTAAACCATATGTTACAATCTAATACGTTCATAGAGCGTTATGAGGGTAGTGTTACTCGCGTCAATAGCAAATGTTCAAGCTACTCGTGCCCCTGGGTAGTGCTAAATGAGAAACTGCAGTGCAGCTGTGTTTTTGGCATAAAGATTAGCTATTTACAGGTTTGGGGTTCAAATCCCAGAGGTGCCACGGCTGTTTGTAGAGATTCGGAATACACTTTAAATAATAGTTTCCGGTATAATATGATTGTAGAGCTGTGGGCGTAGAACTGACAACCCTACTCTGTAAAAGTAAAACATACCCTGTATTGAACCCTGAAACATACCCCTGTCTGTCTTATCAACAGAAGCAGATTAATAAATGGAAAATATTTTCATCAACATAAAAAGTAAAAGAGAATTATCAAAATTAAAAATAGTTAATTATTAGAATTTTAATAATTAAAATAAACACATACGTCTGAAGCTAAAATCTTGCAGCATCTTAAGAATTATTAATTTTAAATAATCTCTTGAATTGCAAAAATAGGAATAAAAATAATTGAAATATGAACAAAAACATAATTAATAAATTTCTAATATATGTACAGTATTCTTCATTGGTATAAAAGTAATAAAGATTTTTTTATCAAAATTAAAATTAAATAATTATTAGAATATTAATAACTAAAGTAAACATTGCTAAATATTTAAAACATTACATGCGTCTGAAGTTTTATATCTCTCCCGGGAATAACTTTAATCAAGTTTATATTTTGTCAAAATCGGGGTGGAATGAAATATATTTTAAATAAGGACAAAAACAGATGTTTAGATGGAGACATCATTAATGGTAGCCATAACAAAGCAGCTGGAGACAGAAGCTTTTTTTTATTCTTAGCTTGTTTTGAAAATTGTTTTTATACTTTATTTCTTTTAACATTTCATCCTTATTCTTAAAAGAATGAACATTATATTTCTTCTTAAATGAATAATATTTAAAATTATTAGGAGAAAAAAAAAATAATTTCCATAAAAATCTTAAAAATAATAGAAATTATGTATATACAATCTATATAATTGTTACAAAGAATTATGGAGTAAACGAAATTAACAATATATTATTACAAATGTAAAACTATAGCATAGGTTTCAAATTCAGTCCCAGCGATGCCATGGATGTTTGTAATGGTTAGGAATCCACTTTAAACAGTAAGTGCCGACCTGATATGACTGTAGATCGTTGGGCCTAGGGCTAACAATCCTGTTATGGAATGAATTGATAGTTTAAATGGAGACAAAAACAGATGTTCATAAAGAGACATCATTAAGGGTAGTCATAACAAAGCAGCTGCTAAACAAGTTGATAACAACTTTGGGTTGATAAAGTTGTTTTTTTTTTTTTAATTCTTGCTTGTTTTGAAAATTGTTTTTTATACTTTATTTCCTTTGACATTTCATTCTTATTCTTAAAAACATAAAAATTATGTCTCTTTTTAACTGAATAAAATTTAAAATTCTTACAAACAATTTCTTATAAAATTCTTAAAATAGAAATGATGTATATGCAATCTATATAATAGGAACAGATTTTGAAGTAAATCGAAATAAACAACATATATAATAAATATAAAACTATTTTTTCTGGGTGTCATAGGTTTCGGTTTAGAGTCCCGGAGCTGCCTTTATTGTTTGTAGTGGTTTAGAATCCCCTTCAAACCGTAGTTCCCTTGTCTTATATGACTAAAGTTCGTTGGGTGTAGGGATGAAAACTCTATTCCTTAAGAATAACATCTCATACTTCGGAATCTACTAAGTAGGCACATGGTCTTGGCCAATCCTGGGTTGTTGTCCAATGTTCTATATTTATTAGATAAATATAGAAGATTATCTTAAATATCATTTATATCAGGAACCGGTATTTGCTATTCTATATAATCATCCTGCTCCATCGCATTCGAGATTTAGTATTACATCGGTTTCGAAATTACGTAAGTGAAAGCGGACAAGCTATGCGAAAACTCTTTTTAAGCTTTGCGGTAAATCGGCCACTTCTAATGAGTGCATGCGCAGTGGCATCATACGCCTGATAGCGGAAGTTGAAAGCATGTGAAATCAATTATGTATAATAAACAAGAGGAAGTATTCACAAAAAGGAGTGTGTAAAAAGATTGCAGGACAAAACATTACTTGAAACACATGCAAACATAACAAAATCAGAAAAGGATAAAATATTTTAACGCATTTTACAATGTCAGACAAAACTGAAAACAAGAAAATAGATTGGGAGTTTTAAACTTGCTTAAACAAGATTGTATGCCATTGAAGTTTCGTGTAATGCAGAAGGAAGCCCTCACAAAAAAAAGAAATGCTGCATAAAAAAATCTCAGAACAAAATATTTACTTTAAATAAATGCAAAAAATAACAAAATCACGAAAAGTATCAAATGTTTTAATTCACTTAACAATATCAGACACACCTGGAAGCAAAGAAATAGGTTGGGTTTTTAATACTTGATTTAACTAGATTGTACTTCGTTGAAGTTTCGTGTAATACAGAAGCAGATGTTTGGGATGATGCTCACCTTATCAACAATTCAATATTTGATGAACTGTAACTTGAATAGTGAGGATACTATATAAAGTTGCAACAAGCAGTTCGGAATTGTGTTAGGAAAACTTGGTAGAGTAATATTTGTATTTGGTAGAGAGCCTGTGCAAAACAGTTGGGAGAAAGCTTTTGCTCAAAGAACCTTTAGACGTTGAAAGACATTCTGAATTCCAGATATTGAAGACATTTGTACATCATATATTTGCTACATTTTATTTTTCAATGTGAAAAATAAACTGCCATTGTACTTGATTTCCATTTTAGTTGCTGGTAGGTAAAATATGAGCTTTCACTACATGCGAATAACATGCAATGAAAGTTCTATGACCATGAACATGTGTGAAATCTATGAAAAGATCTCTCTATTGATTGCTTGTATCTCATTAACAAGTTTCTCAAAGCGGTTTAAATCGATAATAAGCAGTTATGAGAATAGACGGTCAGTGCAAGCCGGTGGTTAGTAAAGGAAGTATGACAATTATGTAGAAAATTTGCGCATATGTGTTTTTATTGGTAGACTGATTCAAAGATTAGCAAATTAGAAATTGATGAACGCAATTTTTCACTACTTTCTTATGAATTGAGAATATAATATTGAGTTAAATGTTAACAGATTTGGTTTTATTTATCATGTTAATCATGATAAATAGTTATTTATGATGTTTCACACACGATAAATCTTCTAATAGATAAATAAATTAAATTTCATGTCAACAGAAAAATATTTGAAATAATAATTACTGACCATCCTATATATTTCAATATCAGCTAATATTTCACTAATGATGAAATAGTAATAGTTTCCCAATACTAATTCACATTCAGGCAATGTATGCCTAAATAGTTAGTCAAATACTGCATTAATACGCAGCGAATGTTAAATAGCCCACATATTTAGCCTGGAAACGTAATGTGGATATTTAGACAATGTAGCGTAGGGTTGTTAGCCATTTAATGAAATTATGTATTTAATAGCGGATATGGGAAAGATTCCCACAGGAATTTTCTTGTTAAAATGTATTTTTCATGTATATTTTATTGCATCTAATATAATTACAGTAGGGGCCTGAATGGCCGAGTGGCTAGCGCTCTGGTGCTCGGTACTACAGGTTTCGGGTGCCATGGTTGTTCGTAGTGGTTCGAAATCCACTTTAAAAAGTAGGTCCCGGTCCTAATAGGATCGTAGAGCATTGAGGGGGCATTGTTACTCCGCGTCCGTGGCTTATCTTCTAGTTACACGCGCCCCCTGGGTAATGTCGTCTCTGTCGTAAGTACGTCTCTGCAGCACTTGCCTTAAGGCATGCAAAGACCAAGCTGTCTGTATTTGCCAGCTGCATTAGAAAGAAAAAAAAAATATAATTACAGTAGAACTGCAATAGAGTTTAGCTTAGAAAAGTCATTTCAAAATGTAAAATATGCTACTGGTATAAATAATTTTCTTTAAAAAGAAATCCATTCATTTAGTACATTGCAACGGACGTAATGTTTAAGTGCAACGAATGTACATTGCAGAGTTCCTATATGGTAAAAGACCCCAAATATATATACTTCTTAATTTTTAATCGTGACTAAACAAGTAAAGATATGATGATATCACCCAATTAATTCAAAAGGAGACCAAGAAATACTGTCATCAGAGGGAAACTTTGAAGGAATATCAAATTTAAAACATCTGGAAACTATCTTAAGTAATGACAATAACATCTATGTAGAAGTATGTGAAGAGCATTTTAAGCAAAAAAAAAAAGTTGTATAGCAACAGAATTATTTCACGAAAAGCAAAAGTTTTGATTTATAGGACTCTAATAACGCCGATTGCCACGTATTCTGGAGAAACGTGGACATTAAATCTTAGAACTTGGATTACATCAGGGCCTTTGAGAGGAAAATTTTGAGAAAAATGTTTGGACAAAGTGTTGGCATAATATATGGATTAGAAAAACAAACATAGAATTTGAACACCAATTAAAAATAGAGACATAGGTAGATACATCAAATCGGAAAGAATCTGCTAGCTCGGTCATATACATCGCAGAAATGAGGGAAACACCATTAAAAGGATTATCTTATGTAAATTGTTTGACAATAGGAAGAGAGAGGAAGACCAAGAGGAGGTGGATTGATAGTGTCGAAGAGGATCTTTGACTGAAATTTATTAACTGGAAGAGAGATAGATGGAGCTGCTGTGTTGTATGCCCAAGCCTGTAAAAGACTATAATGTCAGTAAAGAAGAAGAAGATTAAATAATTAACAGTATAAAATGTACAAAAGATCAAAATAAAATTAAAACAGGAAAACCATTCACTAGGCTGATGAAAGACATTAAAAAATAGAAAAGAATTTAGACCAAAAGTTAAAAACGTGAGAAAAATAAAATTAAAAGTCAAAAGACAGTTAGTGCAATTAGTGGCTCTTAACTACTTGTATGTCTACAAAAAAAGGTGAATGCTATGTAAATAACAGAATCCACTGGAATTTGAGCAATACTAAAAATTAGAAAAATAATAACTTAATAAAATTAATTAATTAATTAAGAACAAATAGTTTTCGATATCTAGCTTTTGAATATTGTATAAGCACAATTTAAAAAAGAAAAGTAAATTAATTTTGAAATAAAATAAAATAAAACAAGAAAATGCAAAAACGATGCAACTTAAATGCAGTAATAGCATACAACTGTTTCTGTTTGGCAACACAACTGACCATCTAATTTCAGTATTAATCTTATTTTAAAGATTTATTTTCCTCACAATATTTTTCTGTTATTATTTTCCCTAAATTGATAAAAGTATTTTCACCAAGAAACCCGGTTTTGATTAAATTAATTTATCTATTCTATACGAAAATAATCATTAACACAAAATTTTATTTCATAGTTATTGTTCGTGTTTTCTTAATTCTCATTCGCTGCACTCATTTATTTGGTTTTATTTAATCAATAATTTTTTTTTTTTTTATCAATCGCTTTCATATTTGGTTTTTATTTAATTTTGATTTTTAAATTTTATCAATTCCAGCACAATATTGCAGAAAACACAAAAACTAAAATAATTTTTTTAAATTATTATCAACTATTTTTCTTCAAGTTTAAATTTAACATTTTAAATATTTTAATGAAGGTTACTGTAAAAAAATAGACAATTTAAAATTTTAGAATTCATAAAATTGTTTTTCAAAATATTTATGCAATATTTTAAAGGGTGAAAAAATATTAGAAGTTGAAAATTGTAAAGTGCATAAAGAACTGCACTTTCTATTAAATATTATTTTCGAAACTTGTAGTTTTTTATTCTTTAGTGGCAATCAAAATAAATTAAATCAATATATATTTATATATAGATAGATAGATAGATAGATTATGTATAGATGTGTATACTTTAATTATTTATTTGTAATGTGTACTTATTAACCATTATGAATTCACCATTAAAAACTGACATATTTTACGCTAATTATGATCTTAATTATAGGTAATTATCCAAGCAAACATATCAAGCAAAGAAATTTTTTTTGTTTAAATGTTTACTTAGTGTAAATCTTATATATTAGACTTTTCTATCAAAATAAAAAATAAATCTTAGTTTAACGTATTCAAAAAAAAAAATTATAATCTCAAAACAAAACAAGGACTCGCCAAAAAAAAGAATATTAAATCCTTTTCTTTGAATATTTGACTTTTTGTTAAAAGAATCATAATCTGGATTTTCTGCATAGTTGTTTTTTTAAACTTTTTGCAAATATCTTTCTAATGCAAAATAATATATTAAAGTTATCCATTTCATTTAGCTTTTTTTCAGGAATTGTTTCAGTATAAAAATTTTTGTTGTAAAACAAATAAAATCATATATATATATATATATATGTGTGTGTGTGTAACGAGGATGATATTTATCTTAAAACTAACAATTGCCCGTTTTTATTTCTAAGGTAATAAATGCAAGGGTGATTATAATTAAAGTCATACTTTCAAAATGCTCTAAAAAAAAGAAACACTCGTCACAAGGAGTTCAAATTTAAACTGAAGATACTGGAAAAAGGGAAACGGTATGGCATCAAAAAAAGTGCTCCACCAATTTTTCCCATCCAATTCGGTATGATCTTGCCGTGGTGGATGGACTTTCCACTAACAGTGTCAGAACTGTTGAATGATTTGAAAGTCATTTTTCCAAACCGTCATTTTGTCAAACCAAAACAATCAAACACATTGAACACTACAGTTGGTTTTAATGTGCAACTCATGCCAAATATGTTGTCATTTCGATTCAAAATATCACTAGCATCCGAATTCACTTTCTTTATGTTGCTTACAGCGCCATTTATTAACACACTTTGGAACTCTTTTTGTTGTCGTACCATTTTCCCCTTCTTCAAGTATGTTTAGTTCAAATTTTCAGTCAGTTCAAATTTGAACTCATTGTGAAAAGAGTGGTTCTTTTTACAACATTTTGAAGGTGGGACTTTAATTATAATCACCCTATATATAAACGCTTGATTTTTATCGGTATTTTCAACTTTGTCTTGTTGTTATATGTAATATTTAGATATTGTTTGTATGTATTGCAGTAATAATGTTTTAATTTAATGAATAAAATAAGGCATGTAACAGTTATTTTTAAACTATCAAATTAATAGTTTTAACTATTAAAATTAATATGAATATATTGATTTTAGTAACAGTTATTAATATAATAAACGTAATGGTTTTAATTTTCTAACTTTTCATATTTTTAGGTTACATAATTCAAAAAAAGGTTTGCTAAAACTTACAGTGTCCTCTAGAGTGCATTCTAAAATGACTTCAAAAAATCTTTATAACGAATTTCTTTCTTGGCAAAAAGTGAAGTAATGTTACAAGATATTTAGTTTCAATACAATAAAAAAAATATGTGTCAGTAAACCGAAAAATATTTTTACAATATGATAAAAAAATTTCTATCTTCACGAAAAAAAAACTTCTTAAATTTATCACACATTCAAGATCTCTCTTTGTTACGGTTTTTCTCTTGGCAAAACTTTTGTTCTTTTTTATCTTCTTTAGACAGACTTCCAATTAAAGCACTGGTCTAAAAGTTTTCTTGTTCCAAGAAATAAGTGTCAACTTTATTTAATCAGTTTTCTCTCTTTACAACGAATTTACGTCTACAAAACTTGGTTAATTTTTTTCTGTAACGACGTAAAAGTGTATTATTTGAATATTTTCACCTTTTAATTCATTTAAGCTACCTTCTTTAAACAATTTATGGTTTGATAATTTCAATGTAGGGCAGTAATTTCGAAATTTGTTGTGTTATTATATATATTTAAAAAGAAAATAATTCTTTATATTATTAAATTGTAACTTTGTGGTGTACATGGATATTGATTCTTAAATAAAAAATATAAATAAACAAGTAATATAAAAAATTTAAGTCAATTCCTACTTTTTTTTTCACTCTATTACAGAAAGTCCTTTATAAATAATTTTCATTCCTTTTTTAAGTTTATCTGCCATCCATTGGTAGATATATGGCAACTTAATTCAGAAAAAACTAAAATTAATTAATTAAATTTAATTACTGAATTAATATTTTAAAAAACTGTATTAATATCAAGTATCATCCACTACATGTTCAAAAAAATTTATTTCAACTTGAGTGGATGGATAAAAGGATTTTATGAACGATTGGAAATTTGAACAAGATACATATAGGGATAGTGTGAGCTAATAGAAGGAATTGAATGAAATCGAATATTAAAATCTACAGAAGTTTAACATCAATTTTATAAAAATGTAAGGCTAAATGTAATTGAGCTTTCTAAATTTGTGCCGGGTCTTTGTTTTTGTACCAAATAGATAAATATTACTATCACTGTTATAAACATTAAAAAATACATTTTGCAATTTAATAGAAATTATTAATGTAAATAGTAACAATATTTATTTGGTCAATTATAATAAAAAAAAAAAAATTTTTAAAATTAATAACAGCAACTTACAGAACTAAACACATTAATTAGACCTTCTTCTATAGTCTCTCATAGTCTTCCTAAAATGGGAAACTTTATAGAAATTCAGGTGTGGAAAATAAATTTTTATTTTATATTTACATTTTTCTAAATACAAAGAAAAGGTTATTATCATTTCTTGATTATTTGAATGTTGAATCAGATCTTTTGATAGGCTACTAAAATTATTGAAAAATAACTTTTTTTATCTCATGTTAAATCCAAATCCAATTTGAGTGCAATGTCGAATCATATGTAATATAACTGGTAATATAATATACCTAATCTAATATAATACAAACCCTAATGTAATATACACACCTAATGTACTTTAGTAACCCAAATGTATTATACCTTGTTAAAAAAAAAGGCATAACAAAATAAATGAGAAAAATCTATTTTTGTCTTAATGCAAGCTAATTTTATGTATTAATTCAAATTAATTTTAATTAACTTACTCTGTTGTAGTATCCTTCTTACACACATTTTATTTAGGATATGTTTTGAATGCATTAATAGTCCTTTTTAAACTATGCTAAAAAAATATATAACCTTAGCATCATCTTTACTTACTTAAGGAAGAAAATTATATTAAATTTGATTAGATACTTTATGACAATGGAAACGGTAGTTGATTTTTTATAATAAGATGTTACTTATGAAGCATAAATTCATTTCTTAAGTATTTGCATTCCAGACAGTATTTACAGCATAAATCAGAATTTTTATGCTAGAACTGTTGTGATAAAATGTAAACTAAAAACTACATCTGAAATAGTTACCAAACTCTGGTTACAATTAGAGTCTTATTTAAAACAATGATTATTTGCGCTTCAAAGACTTCTATCAGTCTGAACTTTTATGTAATTAGATTTTCTACCTTAAAATAAAAATTTTCTTAAGTAAAGTATAAAATAAAAGCTAAAACCTGTACTGTCTGGGACATAACCTTAATGCGTGAAAACTTATCCGGAACAAATTTACAGACGGAGTGGGGAGTGGAGTTTAAGGGGTGGAGGCTAATGAAATAAAAGAAGCAACGGAATGAATGAATGTTGAAGACAGTTATAAAAACAAATCGATGATAGAATGTTAACATATTCACAATATGACGAGGGTAACTATTACTACTACAACACCACACCACACCATTGTGCCTAGAGCTGAGTTGCCTCTATACACTTTGGGAATGATGTGGGTGAGATATCTGATTGGGCTCTGCGACGCTCTACGGACACATGAGACCGGCTTACAGTGGATTCCGAACCACTACAAGCATCCATAGTCCCGTTGGATGTAGCCGAAACATGTGATACTGAGCGCCAAAGCTCTAGCCACTCGGACGATGGTAACTGAAATAGAAATTTGCACGGAGATTTCTGGCAAAGACGTACCAGAGGGTAGTGTTCCAAAGCATAGTGGCCAAAGTCATGGTAACATTAATGCCAAAGCCATCCTTTGGTGACAATGGGTTCACTTCAACAGCCTGCTGTCTATTTGTTTATAAATGTTTGTCCTTTTTGGGTTCGTCTTGAGTGCCTCTTTCTTTGTGTGTCTCTACTTTCAATTCAAAATTTTCACTGAAAGTCACTGAGATTTATTTCAAAGATACTTAATCGATGACGGTGTTCCAAGCCACGGGGATCCTTTGGTGGCACTTGAACCCCTGGCCTTGTTGTTTATCTGCTTAGATTATTTGCAAAACATTTTGGGTTCGTCTTGAGTGCCTTTTTTTCTTCGATTCTACAATGAAACTCGAACTATTCGAAAATTGCACTGCAAGTCACTGAGATTTCTGGCATAATCGATGGTTGTTTTAGAAGTCATGGAAATCCTTTGATGGTAATGGGTTCACTTCAACACCATGCCTTGTTTTCTATCTGCATATAATTTTTCGATCCTTTGGATTCGTCTTGAGTACCTATACCTTCCACAATACATTTATTTGAACTTTGATTATACTTCGTTGAATATAAGCTGACAATATAAAATTTCAAGAAAGATTTCACTTACTTTTTCATTTCACATGTTTAAATTGCATTTCGTTGTATATTTTATTTTTATGTAATTAGATCTAACCAATACATTTCAAATGAGAAATGACATAAATGCATTAAAAAGCTATTATTAAATGCATTCTGTGCGCGTTAATTTCAAAGTTGATGCAAAAACTTTCATTTCTTTTAAAACTTTTTTTTTTTCATTTTTTTTTTTTTGGTTTGGCCTCCCTTGTCAGTTTTCTTACAATTTGTTTTTGATTGAGTGCAAAACACTAACCATTAGAAAGTGTCATTTTTTTTGGTTATAACATAATTTATAAAATATGTTAGAAGTATAAATAAATAGCAAAATGAATATAAATTTTAAATAATAAATGAATTTAAATAATAGTAAAGTGTTAAAAATTGAGTAAGCAATAAAGATTCCTAACTTGATTTCAAAGTGAAATTTTATTTTAAATGGATTAAAGTTTAATTTACTAATTCTCTTAAAATATATTTTCAATTAATTATTTTTTGAGATATAAGTTATTTTATTTACTTTCTCACTATTTTTTTCACATATTTGGGTACTTAAAAACAGCAATTTCAGAAGTGTACATAGAAAAAAATATATTTTATTTAGCCCTGAAAATTAATAAAAAAAAAAAATCCCCAAGAAAAAACTTTTTGGAACATGAGAGGGGAAAGAATCGAAAAATAAAATAATAAAAGGAACATAAAAATTCCAGCTGATTCATAAAATATTCAAACGAGCAAAGCTTTGGATGGGAAAAGAAAAAAAAAAAAAAAAAAAAAATGGAAGTAGAAATTATTTCTATGTAATTTCAGCCCATCGGGAATAAAAAAAAAGCTAAAAAAGCTAAAAAAAGCTAAAAAGCTCTAAAAAGCTCACATAAAGCGCGCACAAGCACAAAATTGAATATTAGTAAAGCTCCTATTCGCATGCGAGATAGTAAAGAATTTTCAATAAATTCCCAGATAGAAGAAAACTGGAAATAATTATCCGTGAAACATTCGTCAAAAATGTTTTTACAAGGTAGCATATGGCTTTCAATTGCATATCCTTTTAAGAGATATGCTTAAGTAGAATTTTCATCTTAAATAAACAGTTCATTTCTTCTAAAGTTATTTAAATGATAAATTGGGGGTAAGAAATCGAATTATTTGTCCTGAATTTAAATGGAGTCTGGTGTGTTTCTCATACTTTACTTGTGTAAGATTGAAAAGGTAAAAAAAAAAGAAATTTTTGGTTTTTGAATCAAAGAAAATTTGCATTTATTATTAAAAAAAAAATTTGGATGTTAAAAATTTTTTTAAACTTAATTTTTTTTAATTCTTAGATCTTTTACAAATTATATTAGGAATTTAAACTTGAGCTCAATTTTAATCTATGCAAATTTTGTTATCTATATTTATTTTAAAAAAATAAATGTAATTTTAATGTCTTAATTTATTATTTTTATTTATTATATTTTTGATTGTATGTATTATTTAAATGAATAAATTTTTATTTAAAAAGTTTTTTAAAGTCTCTGAATTAAAAATATATTGACACAATTTTTTAATTATTTTTTCCTTTAATAAACTATTTTGAACAGAATTTATATATTTCAGAAGAAACAGAATTTTTTATATAATATATTTTTAAGAAAATAGAAATTAAATAATTATATATTTAAGAGAATTAGTGTATTTTTATTTTTTTAACATTTAATTCTCCTTTTTCATTAAAAATTATGTTTATTATGCTTTTGCTGAGATCAAAAATAATTATACTGCATTATGCTTTTTGCTGAGATCAAAATAATTATACTGCATATTAAATGTGTATTAAAGTTATTGCTTTGATTGTCAAGTCTTTTTTTTTCGAAAAATAAATTAATTTTTAATCGCCTTGAAATTATTTTTCAAATGACACAGATTAGTAAATTTAAGTTTGTTACTATATAATAGCTTAACTATTTTAACAATTCTTTAAAACTTTACAAGACTATTTTAAATAAAACTATTATTTTATACTTTACTAGAGTATTTTAAATAAAACGATTCTTTTAAGCTTTACTAGAGTATTTTAAATAAAACAATTGTTTTATTCTGCACTAGTATATTTTTAAATAAATAGATTCTTTTTATGATTATTTTATTAAAAGATTCTTTTAAGCTTTTACTAGAGTATTTTAAATAAAACTTTTAAATAAAAAATAAAACGATTATTTTAATCTTTTCTAGAGTATTTTATATAAAACGACGCTATTTCACTTTTTACTAGAGTATTTTAAATAAAAACGATATTTTATGCACGATTATTTTATTAAAAGATTATTTTAAGGTTTACTAGAGTATTTTAAATAAAACGATTATTTTATGCTTTGCTAGAGCATTTTAAATAAAACGACTCTTTTTATGCTTGATTATTTTATTAAAAGATTTGTTTAAGCTTTACTGGAATATTTTAAATAAAACGATTATTTTAAGCTTTACTAGAGTATTTTAAATAAAACGATTCTTTCAAGCTTTACTAGAGTATTTTAGATGAAACGATTATTTTAAGCTTTACTAGAATATTTTAAATAAAACGATTGTTTTTTATGCTTTGCTAGAGAATTTGAAATAAAACGATTCTTTTTTATGCTTGATTATTTTATTAAAAAGATTCGTTTAAGCTTTACTAGAGTATTTTAAATAAAACTATTCTTTTAAGCTTTACTAGAGTATTTTCGACGATTTTGTTATGCTTGAATATTTTATTACAACAATTTTTTAAGCTTTATTAAAATAGAATATTATTTCCTTTATTAAACTCTTAAAAACTTACATTTATAAAACACTTGAAGTAGATGAATATTTGAATGTTTTTATTGTATTTGTGCTAAGATGATATCGTTTTGTAATAAATCTCGATAGTTAACTATATTCTGGACTTTCATCGAAGACTGTTATGTTCCGATACGAACTTTAACACCATTTTCTCTGGGTAATGATACTTTTATCGATTACTTCGATAACACAGTTACCACATCACTTTCCTTATTCCAGGAGCAATCTAATCTTCGTTGTCAAATCCTCACACGCTCGCATTCTACGCTGTTGCAATCTACATAATCCACTTAAAAATCTTACAAAGTGTATAAGATTTTTGGAAAATTATTATAAATTTAGTTTCCACTTAATTATAAATATTAGGGAGAAAGTGAATTTTAGAGCCAAAATTTTAACAAAATCTATACTTGAAGATATTGTGTTTAAGGTCTTTTTCCTATAAGAAATGAAAGGCAAATTCATCTAACGAAGCATTTGATAATATTAACAATACATATTTAATGTAGTTAAAAAATGCTTTCCATTTATATTAAAAATTTTATAGATAGGCAAGATGTTGTAAACAATATTGTATTCTGATATTTCTTTAAAAAACATTTCTAGAGATTAAATGAACTTTTAATAATGATAAATAATTTTCATTTAATTAGCAAATGCATCAAAATTAAAAATTACATGGAGACAATTTAGAAAATCACAGTACTAAGATTACTTTCTAAATATAGTTATGTAATATATATTTTTGGTTAATATCAAATATTATTAAATAATAAATTAATTTCAAAGCTTGGTTAACTCATAAAGTCGATATTGTGTTTATAATATTAAATGTACATTTTTTATTCATGTATAAAGATTATTTAAATAATGAGATTATTAAAGACATAAAAATACAAAATGAACTATTTTTATTATTGTTGTTATTAAATAATAAAATAATTTCAAAAAGCTCTGTTAATTCATAATGGTGTTATTATGTTCATAATAGTAAATGTACATTTTTTGTTCATGATATGTAATTAAAGATATTATTTAAATAGTGAGATTATTAAAAATATATAAAAATACAAAATGATAAAGCATTATTATTAAATATTGAATTAATTTCGAAAGCTAGGTTACTTCACAAAGGGCCATATGTTTATAATAGTAAATGTACAATTTTTAATTATGATATTAAAGATATTATTTAAATAGTGGGATTATTGAATACAAATAAATATATTAAATGAAAAACTTTATTATTATTAAATAATAAATTAATTTCGAAATCTTGGTTAATTCAGAAATGTTTTATTGGGTTTGTAATGGTAAATTCACATTTTTAATCAGGAATAGATATAATTTAATTAGTGATATTATTAAAAACAGATAATACAAAATAGAAAAATCATAAATATTAGTAAATAATAAGTTAATTTCTCATTCACTTTCCATTTTATGGAATTGAATATCTTATTTGGCTATACATCAATTCTCAAATTTTTCTTGTCGTGAATTGTAATGATTGAATTTATAAAGACTTCATTGTTATATAATATTGAATTCGACTTGTTTTTTTTTTCATTTGACTCTGCGATAAAACACCAATATTGTTTTTTTTTTTTTTAAATTGGAGCATTAATAATGTAAACTTTTCAGTTAATATAGGAATCAAAAAAGAGTATCAAAAATAATTAGATCAGTTGTTTATAGACAATAACATGATTAAAAATGGTAATAACTGCAACAAAAAACTTATTGGAGATAGAAAAAGGCGTAAAAAATACCCTAAATTACAAATAACTTTCTATAAATTATTTCATCCTCCTAGTAAATAATTTATAACACTTTTCAAATATCCTATCTACTCTTACTGTAAATTAATTATTTAATTACATTATTTAATCCAATTTTTAATTAAATAATTGTTTTTGATTAATTAATATTTGACCGTTATATTGTACTTTAGAGTTTCAAAAAAGAACTAAAAAACTTGTTATAACACTAAATAACATATTTAAAAAAATTATTAATAATGTTATAAATTTAGTTTGAAACAAAAATATATTTTTTTAAATTCATAATTTTAGTTACATTTCTTAAATATTTGATTTAAAGTTTGAAATATAAATATATATATTTTTTTCAAATAAGCTGCCCTATTTTGTTATGTGCATAAATGTTTAAAAAAAATAATAAAACCAAAACTTGGTTTTATCATCTTATCATCATTTTATCATCAGTGCTATCATCTTTTAACTGTCTTGGTTATCATCCTTCTGATAGTTAGAACAATATTGTTTTATTTATAGGTTTGTTCTTTTCTAAAAAGTTAACAAGTGGAGTTTTAACAGTTTTTTCAATTGATACAAAGTAAGATAGTCAACCATTTTGTAGATAATCAACCATTTCATTTAATAAAAAAGAAGAAAAAAAGTCTAATATATGGTGCCTTTCATATTTCTCTATTTGTAATTATTGCAAAAATGTATGTCGATAAAATTTTAAAGAACAATCCTATTTGAAAATTGAAATAAATAGGGTTTTATTTTAATATTTAACATATTTTAAAACTTCATTTTTATAGGAAATATGAATATGAAAGAAACGCATCGTCATCTTTCTAAAAAATGGTAAATAACAAGTAATTTTAGTTCTTAAAAGTGTTTTAAAAAAGTTAAACATTTATTTGGTAACTAAATAATAAAAAATTATTTTATAAAAAAGAAGTCTTTTAATTATGTGTGTTTCTTAGACTATGAAACAATTTAATGATTCTTATTTTATGTTTTAAAATTATCTATAATATCGATTTTGCATCATATTTTGAAACTGTCTTAAAACATTTGACATTTTGTTCTAATTATAAACAAAACATGGCCCATAAAACAATTTTAAAAACTTTATAATATATCAAATTAAAATATGAAAGCTCATTTTATTTATATAAAATATTTTCATTTTATTCATATAATGAAAAATAGAAATATTTTTCATTATATGAATAAAATGATTTATTATTTTATTTCATATTCATTTATTTTATTTTATTTCCTATTCATTTTATTTTATTTTATTTCATTTCCTAATTATTATGAAATAATTTATTATTTTAATGAAATATTTTTCATTAAAATGAAAAATAGAAATATTTTTCATTATAGTAAGTAGTTTCATTTTTTAGTAAATTTCAAGTAATATTTTACAAAGACGAATGGCAATGAACAGACAACCAAAAATCCAGGCCAAGTCATTTAATATTCCTATTTACTGCGTTTAAAATTCTGGTATCATAAATACACATAACATTAAAATTAAACCAAAAATATTTTTAAAAAAAAAAACTCTTTATTGCTTCATTTGAAGTACAAACCGTCCAATTTAAGAGTTTCAACTGCTCTATCTGTCATTTCGAATATATACAGCATCTTGGTCACTAGCCAACAGAAAATGAAAGACACATATTTTAAAGTGAAAAACTGTCCAGTTGTAAATTTATTGCTTCATGACTGTTTAACCGTTGCCTCTTGTTGGTACAGATGAGCTAAAACGTTTTTCCCTATTTATGTGAGCTTTCTTGATTTATGATTTTCAATTTCGCTCTACTAAATTATGCATGAATTTTTATATATAGAAGATTCTGAACTTGAAGGAAAAAGAATGGATTTGATAAAGCAGTCTGTTATAATTTTCTATTTCAAAAGCTACGATATTTATGCAGTTATGGATATTAGTGTTCTTAACATCTAAATTACATTTTTGAGCCGAATATTAAAAATGCATCAACTTTTTTTAAAAATTTTTTTTTGCCTTTCACTGTTGCATTTCAAAATAGAATCATTCAAAACATAGAATCATTATTTTTCACAACTTTATAATTTTAAAAATAAAAGTTGATATTATTCTATCAAAAAATCCAGTAAATATGCATGATAAATTATATCTTTGTCTCAAATTTTTGTTAGCCTGACTCGTGTCTCAGTGGCAACGTGCGCCATTGGTGAGCATTAGGGTGGAGGTTTAATCCACTGATGGCTTTGTTGTAGGCACTGTTTCAAAACATGAGGAGACTCGATGGCTTTTGTGATGTTCAGCATCTTGCCTCGTTAGTCGGACTAATTGGTGGGAGTTTACCGAGTTTTTTGTTGTACGATATTTTATGAGTAGTTTCCCTAAAAGTTCTTCTAGAAGGAGCTGACCTTCCTTCTTCAGCGTCACGGAGCCAAGTCAGACTTCTACCTACGGGTGCTCTATTACAACAGAAGCCTCCTTCCCTGAGACCACACGTTCTTGGACTTGTTCTAGATGTTGCTGTCTACCAAGTGGGATAAAAACAATAGATTTATGTTAAAATTCGAGTATCATTTAGAGTAATAATTTTAAATCTGTTAACAAGTAAGCAAATTGTACAATAACTAATTTAAAAATCAATAAAAATATTAAAATTATGCTGTAATCATATAGAGCATTATATCAAAATTCAGCAATAAATATATGTGCTATGATTAGTAAATTTTCATAATAGAAATCTGCAATTAAAATATTTATTCATGTTATTAATTTATGCAAATGATTATTTTACACATATTTGTACGACAATTTGTTACCAAATAGTTTGACTACTTTTTATAAAAATGTTATAAAAGTTTAAAATTTTAGTTATTTAGTCTATAATTAACTAACTTTATTCATTAACTTTTGGATCATTCAAGATATAATCACTCACAATTGTTTTTGTATTTTTTTTGTTACTGATATGTGCAAATCTTGAATTAAAATCTCAATCATATATAAACTATTTTTGTCATTATATTCTTATCTATGAAAGTCAATAATATTGCTTTGTAATATCCTTCCACATACTGTCATCTTTGACTGGAAATGATTCTAATCTTGTCACCAAGAGTTCAGAAGCTTATGTCACATCAAATTTAGATTGATTAAGATGCGATGAGATTCCAATCTTCTTTGGAACTCCACTGATAGATATATTTGAACCTGTGGAAAAGTAAGCATGATAAGCAAATATGTGTATATATACTCTTACGTTTTAAAAAAACGTAATGTCATTAAATAACCGTAATTAAATTAAATTTATTTCACACTAACATATGGTGAAATAAACAAATAATTAAATTGTAAGTCCTTATAAGAAGATACCATAAATAATAAAATATAATAAGTAAATTTATTGTGACACGCCTGGCAATACGATCTCATATACACCATGAATGAAACATAACTAACATTTGATGTATTCCTGGAGTTGTGCCTGCCAGGTTATGTTTAATGTAATAAATTATTGGCTGTAATTGATGGTGGATGGTGGACAAAACTGGACTAGATCATGACCATATTCCACGTATGTCATAATAATTGACATGACTAGATCAGGTCAAAGAAAAAATAAATGTATTGTGCCGTGCATGTTATGCTGAGAAAAAACTAACATTTGATGTGATTTGGAATCTTGGATATTATAAGCAACATGTGATCAGATGGTATCTTCTATTAAATACAGCATTTGGAAATATATAGGTTTTAAAACTTCTTTATTTGGAGTATATATAGGTTTTAAAACTTCTTTAGCTTTTAAGATACATAACACGATACTATAAATAACAAAATATAATAAATAAATTTATTGTGACACGTGCTGCAATACGATCTTATATACACCATGAATGAAACAGAACTAACATTGCATGTATTCTTGGAGTTGTGTCTGCCAGGTTATGTTTAATGTAATAAATTATTGGCTGTAATTGATTGTGGACATGACCGTATTCCACATATGTTACAATAAGTGACATGACTAGATAAATTCAAAGAAAAAAATCAGTGTCTGTTATGCTAAGAAAAAAATAAATATTGAAAAAATAAATATTGGATATTATCGGCAGCATTTGATCCGGTATCTTCTTTATAATGTGATACTATGAGCATGATATTTGGAAATATATTATCAGTTTTAAAACTTCATTAGCATAGCTTTTATACAGAGAAAAAGCCTCAATTATCTAGCAACCGACCAATAATAGGGATTTGATATTTTATATGGAATACATATTTTTCGAACCGAGTAGTACAAATATCATCTATCACTTTAATTTTGGGTATATATAGTATTATTTTATATTTTTACTTGGTATAGCTTTTAATGTAGAGAATAGCCTCAATTCATAGGAACCGATCAATATTATTTTTCAAACCAAGTAATTTACATTTTATATGGAATGCATATTTTTTTTTAACCAACTATTGCAAATGTCTTCCATTACTTTTAGGGAATTTTTGATTATACAGCATTATTTTATATATTTTTGAAATGGTATTCTCTCATCTGTTCAGAAAATCAAATTGAATTTTTAAAATTATTATTAAACCTGCTTTCAATAAAGTGCATTACTGAATATAACATATGAAATGAAAAACTAAGTAGTTTTATTGTAATAGTAATTGCTAAAAAATAATAATAATTTTACTTACCAATAAGTACTTTTGGAACTCGTTTCCTTAACTTTATAATAATTAAGTACTGTTTTCACAGTACTCATAGTCCCATTTTTCTTAACTCTAATTTGATGAAATATTTCTGTAAAGTAATTTTAATGCTAATCGAATTGTTGCATCAATAAGTCATCCTGGTATTATTCAGTATTACTTTCAACATATCATATTTTTATTATTTATATCTAATTTAATTCTTCTTGTTTTCAATTTCCAAAATGCTAAAAACATAATTACCAAAATATTCCGAACCATTAACTCCAACACAAATAGGACTTTTTAATATATGTCGAAGTAAATGTTGAAGACTTATTGTTTGTTGACACATAATGGAAAAATGATGACTCATATTAAGAATATATTCTTGTAAAAGACATTTTGCTTCGTTTTCATCATTTTTAGTAATCCAAATCATATGCCAGTGCAGAAAATCTTTTTCTGATTGTTCAGAAATAACAACAAAAGGATCGTCTATGTGACTACACAATTCGTTATACATATCCAAAGTTGTGAAACTGCTATCGAAAAACACGTAATAACAATTCCAACAGATTCATAGGATTGAAAATAAGAATCCCAGAATTTTGCATCGCCGAAATCTTGATTAACTCTAAAATCATTGAAATATACAGGACGTTCTTGTTTCGTAAAAATTAAAATATTGTCTCGTGCACATTTCTAGGCTCTAGATACTACTTTACTTCTATTAACTTGAGAGATAAATCTATGACCTTTTGATGTTGATTGAGTTTTCGTAATTTTACCAACAAAATGTCGTCGTTCATAAGAAGTTTGCAAAGGGGTTGAAATAGCATTTCTGGAGTTGAAATCTTCCGTTCTTAATTGTTCTTCTAAATTATCTGTAGTAGAAGATTCATTGACTTTACTTTCCCCATCCACAGAACTTGTTGAATGTCCAGTAGATTCATCACTCGCTGTAGCGAATATATCTTGAGAAGAGTTTGAACTACTTAAATTATGTTCATGTTCATTCAACATGGCTGCTGATTGTTTCTCTTTTATTCTAGTTGCATTTTGATGTTTAATATCTTTCTGAGAATATTTATCAAGAGTACTTTGGATTACTTTCGATTTTACGCTTTTATTCGTGTCCAATTTATTAATTTTTGAAATTCACTTTTAGGTTTTATCTGTTCCAATGAATATCTTTTCGGGGCCATTTTGAATGTAATGACAAAGCATAAAAGTTTATGTATATCACTACTCCGTTGTTTACTGATAGTAAATGTTTTAGAACAATGTATGAGATTGAGAATAACAACAGATGTGTGTCGATAAGCCTTACCACATAAATGATTATTAACTGATAAATAAAGGTTGAATTTATTTTATCAGAATCTCTGGGTTGATAGGAATGAAAATAAAACAATAAAATTGAAATAATAAAGGACGATTTACTATTTTACAATTATTGCAAAAATGTATCTCAAACGTTATGAATTTTCTACTTTTAAATTCAATTTTTTCCAAATTATTTAAATTATAATGTTTCGATGATAACAATATTATTTTTTTTTAATTTTAGTATTATTAGAGGGAAATATTGGAAAAATATTTTTTTAAATTCTAAAAGACTGATCGTAGATATTTTTAACAATATTTTTTTAGAAGACAATTTATTTTTAGAATTAAAAAAAATAATTTTTAAAAATGTTTTCGAAAACAAATTATTCCAGCAGAATATAATAAAAATTCAATAGTCTACTTTGTACTATTTTTGAATTAAAATAGATTTTTTTTATTGATAGAGTAGCAGATATTGTTTTTCTGTTTAAGTATCAGATAAAATTACCATTAATATTTTACATAAAATAATATAATAGATAAAATTAATGACTATAATAAATCAAGTAAAATTACCAATAATATATCACATAAAATTACTAATAATATATCACAAAAAATTAACAATAATATATCACATAAAATTACGTAATATATCACATAATGTTAATTCAGTGGCTTGCATGCTAACTATCCAGCGATAATAATGGATAAATGGGGCCTGATGGCCGAGTGGCTAGCGCTCTGGTAGCTCGGTACTCGAGTCCCGGTGGTGCCATGGATGTTTGCAGTGGTTTGGAATCCACTTTAAACCGTAGGTCCCGGTCCTAATAGGATCGTAGAACGTTTCGGGGGCATTGTTACTCAGCGTCCGTTGCTTACCATCAAGTTACCCACGCCCCCTGGATAATGCAAAGTTAGTAATGTCTGTGCAGCATTTGCCTTAAGGCATCAAAGACAATTGTTAAGTTGGTTGCCAGCTGCATTAGAAAGAAAAAAAAAACAATGGATAAATTGCATATTATCCAACAATTCATCAAAAATATATCTACTAATGATGAAGTGTTATTTAATATTTAATAAACAATAATAGTATTAAACATTCCTTCAAGATAATCCGATCGATTAGTCAAGATACATTAGAATTCAAAATTTGCAATTATTTAAAATAGCTATCAAAAATATTTAAAAATAGATGTAGCACGTAATTTAGGAATTTTAAATGCATTGTAAGCTCCTTTTACATTAAATGCTAATTAAACGTTTAAAAGTATTTTATTGATTATCATTTATTTTATTGATTGCCATTTATTTAAGTGATTAACTTTTATTTGATTGATTAACATTGATTTTCTAGATTGATTTTTTATTGCGTAATATTTATTTGAATGATTAACATTTATTTGACTGATTAACATTGATTTGAATGATTAACATTTTGATTGAAAACGGGAAGATATTCGATTTTATTATTTGTAAATTCCATCTAGAGTAGTGTATTTTTTAATAAAAATAACGAGTTTGAAATGAGATCAAAAGAATAAATAAGTTCATAATATCGCTTAAACAATAATTAAAGATCAAGAGCTGGCATCATGCTGAAATCTGACATGTTTGAAACTTATGTTCAAAGATTATCAGTGACTAGATTGATGGCATCTAGGTTATTGGACCAATTCCAAACTGATGTTGCAATCATCAAAAAGGCCATCAATTCCCCCAAGAGTTATGATTAATATGTTGCATTACATCCACGAATTCTCATAGAAATCACTATCATGACTAGAAAAATCACGAACTCGCTGCTTTGTCTTAAACTAGAATTTCTAAATAAATTCTCTGTTGTTGTGAATGCTAAGGTATTTAACCCCAGGTGACCAGTGGTATGCAGACTCAATCACATAATTGATGAGAGCCTTTTTTTGTGTGTTTAACCAGGAATACCATTCATGGTTACAGCATAATTGAAGTCATGTTATCTTCATTCATGAGTCGATATTCCATACCCACAGTGATTCTACACGAATCATTATCTGAAGAAGCCAACTACTATCCATCCAACATGAGACGGCGTCCACTTTGTTTGACGTGAAATCCAAAGTTGATTGTGTGAAAAGAGATCCAGTTGGATGTCCATACACAAATGAATGTCTTTGATGTGGGATAAGTGACCATATAATGGTATAGAAAGGAAGTTCTTTTACTTTATGAAGGGTTTTCTGTGGAGCTGCTGATAATAAGCGATAATGCCTGGTCAAATCGTGGAGGAATTTCTGGTGGAACAGAGAATTCATCAAATGGAACGGGCAGCGACGTCGCAAAATCTAAATGCCATGGACCATGTTTCAGATGTTTTGGAAAGCCCAAATGTCTAACTTTCATCTTCTCTCGGTGTTTTCAGGATTTAAAATGATTGCTGTTAGAAGAATGAGATTTTCTCCACAATCTTTGATCATTGACCTCATTATTATAATGAAGGTCCATTATAAGACTTGTAAAAAGCTGTCAGGTAGGACTGCACCCTTTATTAGCAGGACGATTCTGTGAAAATAATTGCCATGTTTAGCCAATGTTTTTGTCCCATCTGGGTCTGAAAAATTGTACTCATATGTTTGTTACACATAATGACTCATATAGCCATATTTCAACCTAAACGTAGAAGTAGCTCCAAAATTAATTATTATTATTATTATTATTATTTTTTTTTTTTTTTTGCAGAAACAAATTTTAATGAATTTTTGCTTGCTATTTACGTAGCTTTATCTTAGTATAATAACTAAAGATGTATAGCAAATTGTTTTATATTAATTTTGAATATTTTTCTTGGATCAAGATTTTTTGAAAGTGAATTGATCTTTAAGTAATTATATGGTGCTTTTTTATCACATTCAGATTTATATATTTTCAATTTTTTTCAATTTCTATTTTTAAATTTATCTATAAAGTAGCGCAAATTTATTTGTGTTTTATTTGCATATAAGAATAAAGCAAACCTATTTGTATATTATGATAAAGCAAATCTATTTGTATATTTTGATAACACAAATCTATTTGTATATTATGATAACTTAAATATATCGTCTCGCACCCATATCATTTATAAAGTCAAATTTACCATCTAAAAGAAAACTTCGTAAAAAACAGCATTTTCGAATGAAACCCAGGTTTAATAATTTATCACAAGAAAGATATTACTTCTTTTCATTCAATTTCCCAAAACCCTCAGGAGTTCCGAAAACAAATTTATTTTACAAGCATTAAGAAATACACAAGTCGAAACCATTCAAAAAAGCTATATTAAAATTCTTCCCCTAAAAGTCTTAATTTTCGTTTTTCCCTGCATCCAATAAAAGAAGGACTATAAATCTCTATAACATGATGCTACAATGGTAAAATGCAAAAGCAATAGACGGTCGAGTATGCCAAAATCGTCTGCCTGAAAAATATGCGTGTTATTGTTGAGCCCCTAATGGAACCAATTGTGTGTGTTACGAATTCTCGATCGTTCATGGTTCTGTATAAATCTGGCATCACTCCAGAGGCTCATCTCATTCTGGGTCTTCGAGAGTTGAAGAGAAGAGGAAACAGAAGTAGAAGAATAGAAAGCCGGAAAAAAGAGGCAACAAAAGCAATGGACTCCAGGATACTAGAGTGACAAAATGTCTTCCGTCTTAAGGAACGAAATCAGTATCTCTTGGGACTCATTCTCTGTGGATAAACGCGGTTTTTTTTTCTTTTTATTGTTCCACTGTTAGAAGACAATAGAAGGGAATTTGGTTTTTACGCCATATAGCTGGTAGTTTGGCGAAAATGTAGAATGGTACCAATGGAAGAGAAACTGCTGCAATAACGCTTAAGGCATATAATTGTTCTCTATTCTTTAGGCCAATATCTTTCCATTCTCTAGGGATGGTAAGAGAGTCACTGTATGACTACATATAAAAAGGACATTATCACTTTAGAAAATTGATTAGGACTATGAGAAAGAACCTCTTTAAAAAAATCCCTTAAGAATTGCGATTTCTGTATTAATGTTACATAATTTTAAGAGTCATTTTCGTTTTGAAATATATAATTAAGAATTATATTTCTCAAACCAATTAAACATTTGCTGGAAGTAAATAACCTAGTTATATAGGATATTCACAGCATGCAAGTCCTTTAATTTACCTTGGGAACAACCATAGCTATTGTGATAAACACTTTGATATTGGTTACAATGCCACCTGGTAATAAATAAGGGAGTTAGCGTTCGTATCTCGAAAATAACACCAGATATATAAAAACAGATTCAACTACAAAGTTGTAGATCGTTCTAGTTTTAGTATAAAAAGACACTTTGTTACAATAATACTAAGAACAAAATAATGTGCAAAACTTACATATGTTCAATTACGACGTCCCAAAACTTGTGACGTTACAAATCGTAAAAAGAAGAGAGAAAAAGTTAAACAAAAACCCTTAGTTCACGTAAACTATGTTTCTAACATGAAGATACCATTTCTTATAGGACATCAAATGTAAAAGCAGTACACATTCTAGCATCAACATATTTGTTATAGTCATTGCCAAGTATAAGTTCCCCACTACCCTGATATTATCCCTTTGGTCTTTTTCTATGATGATATCTAAAACAGAAGATGCATGCGATCTGCGTGATAACATTGTAAGACCATAAACGACGCATTTACTGATGCTTGTACCAACATCTCACCTGATATGTTACAAAATCTGCAGATGTGCATTTAAGATGATAGATAGTATATTGAAAATCGATAATAAATGTATTTATTGATAACCAGTAGTTATTTTTCCTTTCTATCTTTTTTTAGTTGCGGAAATTGTGAACAGACTAACCAGTATTTTCTTACTTTCTGTTCTTAGCATTATTATGTGAACGGTATTTTTTGTATTAAATTTAGGACATTTTGTACAGTTTGTAATTTTTTTTGTATTCGTTACCGTTTCCGAGATAGGAATACTAACAATGTCGTTCGCTGCAAGGTAGTGCTGTAATCACTCTCACTATGTAGCGCATAGCCACTTTTTATGTATACATCACGCTCATGGTAATGTTTGTCGCCCTTCTCAAGTTAAAGTAAAAAGGGAGGGGGAGCGACTTAATTGAACAATAATTTTTATATCAGAATTTAGTGGTTAATATTATAAGACATTAAAGATTACAATTTAATGAAAATATTAATTTTTTAAAAATTTATCATGACATTACACTTTTGCTACATTAGTTTATTTTTTAGAGGTAACACAAAACTGTTTAATCTTAACAAAAACATGAATTAAAAATGTATTACGTAAAAAAGCAAGCATAACTTAATAATTTATTCATTAATTATCTTAATATAAATAATTAATCGCGGAAAGAGTTTAAAAAGAAAAATTATTAAAGTCGTTATATAAATCACCCCACATCTGAAAAATGTATGAAGTATCTCAATTCTTTAACATACTAGCTTTACATGCACTGCATTAATATTAACATACTAGCTAACATAACCTAAAGATCATAGTATTTTTCTTTCTCCTATAGTGACAGATTGTCATGCTATATTACTGATCAGGTCAGATGTTCAGATAGTAAATAACATAATGTATTCTTAGGGAAAATGATGAAGAGACGTCTCTTATAAGTATCTCATAGATTATTTTATTATTATTCACTTAATAATGCATATCATATTATAAAATTAATGTATCAAACAATATTATTCTTATGATAAGAGTTTTTAATAACGTATATTCTAAAGCACTAATTTTAAAGGATATTGTAATGGTACTTTTTTTCCATTGATTAGGCAACTTATGTAACCAATATCTGATTAATAAGAATATATGAACCTATCATTATTGATTCGCGTAAATTGTTTAACGTGTCAATATTAAAGTTATAATTATAATCATAGTGAATTATATCTAATGTTGTTTTTTTCTATATAGGTTGATGGGTTTTTTTGTTTGTTTGCTTTTTTTTTCATTTTTATCTTTATCAATATAGTTCTTTTGATACAAATATTTTTAAAAATTTTATACTGAAAATTTTAAAAAATGAAAAACCTTAATTTATGCAACTTAACTTCAAAAAAAGTTATTTAATTATATATGTTTTTAACTTTTGTTTTGTTGATTAGGATTTCTACATTTGAAAACATAAGTATAATTACATCAATCTTGTGCATTTTATAAAAGCCTAAATATCATATAGAATAATTTATTATTTGTTATTTTCCTTTCTTATGCACTCCAGTTTATAAAGCATTTTATAAAATACAAATTAAATTCTTTATTAACTTATTTTCTACTAAGACTTCAAATAAGTTTTAATGCTTTAAAATATATAATTTTCAATAGGCTTTGTATTTTTATTATTTCATTATAAAAATTTCAATAAAAATGGAATAAAAAAAAATAATAAAACTGAAATAAATATGCTTATTAATAAAATATCTGTTTGACTATAAATATCAAATGCGTAATGAAAAATATTTATTATATTATTTCTTTATTTTTTTCATTTAAATTCTATTTTCTTAAGGCAATATTAAATTTACATTTATACAATAAATTATTTATTTATTTTAATTTAAATGATACATTTATATATATTACACGAATGTGAAAGAATGTTAATAACCAAACTATTTTTAATGAACTTTTTTTAAATAAATCCCTGCATATTTTATTTTATTTTTATATATTGCAAGAATAATTTTGTAGGCATGTACAAGCCAGATTTCAGATAACAAAATTTAACAATACTTTTAAAATGATTTTTAATAATTCAAATACATTTAAAGATTGAAATAGTTTTTAAAAAGAATTATTAAAAACCAAAGTAATTTAATGCTGCAAGTCCTTTATAAGTCATTATCTTAATTACCATTTCAAATAAGCGTAAATATGAATTCAAAATTTCCTAACACAGGCATTAATTTAAAATTGATGAGATTAAAATGGATTCCATTGAAGTTCAATTCATATTTTTATAATTCTGTGATGATTTTGATTTTTATTTATTAGGATAAAATTATATTTAATAATAAAGAATAATATAATGCAATCTATCTAATAGCAGTAATCTTGTGGGATATATTTAACAGCTATAATGAAAATTATTTATGATAATATTTTTAAATAATTTATGATAATATTTTTAAATAATTTATATTAATATTTTTAAGCAATTTATCTTAATATTTTTATAATATTTTTAAATAATTTATGCTAATGTATTAGAATAATTATTCATTATATTATACTTTGCAGTGAGTCATAGTTATTTTAGAACAATATCACCTAAAATATTCAATTCACAATTAGAAATATTTTATTTTCTAATTAAAGCTCAAAAAACGAAGAAAAATTAAAATTAATCAAGAAATAATCCTTTGTTCGCTAGACAATTTACAAACAATAATTTATTTTGTTTTCCTTTAAAAATTTAATATTTTACTTGACTTCTAACATTATTCATTTGTCTAAACAAGAGCTTAACAAGCATTCCTTATTATTGGTTTATTTGTTTGTTTTATTTAGGGTTTTTTTTCTATCAAATTTTTATAAACCTCTTTCGATATTGTTTACAAAAAAGAAAATTTCATGTTATAAACAAGCCATCTTTCATTCTTTGTAAAGCTTACAAGATTTCTGGAGGAAGAGTCCATGTTTAGATTAAGTGAAAACAAATTTGTTTATTATTTTCCTGCTATATTTCTTCTAAACATGATGATTAAAAGTAAATATAGATCTTGACTGATGTACAATTATTTAAGAAAAACACAACATTCAGACTTCGATAATATATTCTAGTCATTTTCTTATAAATTGCACACATATCATTCAATATATATTTAATCCATAAATAAAATATTATTATTTGTTTAATATAAAAATTATTTTTTAATATATTTAATTTAATCATTTTATAACTGTGACCGTTCAAACTTTTTGTACATTGAATTGTTTGGGAATCACAAATTGAAGTAAATTCGAATGGCTATTGTTTTGGCCATGAATATTCCAAAGCTATCTGAAACTCATATTCTATGTAATTATTTCTCTATATTATTATTTTTTTGCCATCATCTTGTTCTAATGATACAACTAAAGATGGCCAGCTACCAATTAAAATGGTGCTTCAAAATATCTTATACATTTTAAAGAGTTAGTCTTACAAAAGTATGTCTTTATATTAATAATTTGTGTGGGGATCAATAACAAATGATAGCCAAACTTTATGTTTTTCAATTAGGGAATTAATTAGAGACAAAAAATTATTTGGAACTAGATATAATGATAAAAAAAATATATACATCCTTTTAATTTCTTTTTTACAGAAAAAAATATAATGAAAAGTATAATAGTTAAACAGCAATATAATAAAAATATATAACAATATGCTAATTATCAGAATAATATTTGTTTATTGTTATGTTTTTTTCATACAAATTATCGTCATATAAAATAGTTCTTTGACATTGAATTTCATTGGCAATCAATTTAATTAAGAATCAATATAATGAAACTGTTCATACCTTGATCGTAGATTTTCTTTTTCGTGTCTAAAAATTATTTATATACAAATGGCCAAATAATATTAAAAGTAAATATTATACATTAAAAATTTAATTAATGATCAATTTTATAATGAGTCAATATATTAAAACTGGTTATAGATTGATCATAGATTTTCGTTTTCATATATAAAAAATTATTCATATGCAAATGAACAAGCAAAATTAGACAAAAATATAATTAGAGATCAATTTTATTATAAGTCAATATAATAAAACTGGCTAAAGATTGATCATAGATTTTATTTTTCATATGTAAAAAAATTATTCATATGCAAATGAACAAACAATATTAAATCAATATTAGACATTAAAAAGTTAATTAGCGATCATTTTATTATGAATCAATATAATGAAACTGGTCGTAGATTGATCATAGGTTTTCTTTATTAAATATGTAAAAAAATTATTCATATGAAAATGAACAAAAAATATTAAAGTCAATATTAGACATAAATTTAGTTAGTGATCAATTATATTCTGAGTCAATATAATAAAATTGGTTTGAGTAATCATAGGTTTTCATTTTCATGTAAAAATTATTCATATGCAAATGAGCCAAAAATTTTAAAGTCAATATAAGACTTTAAAATTTAATTAGCAATCAATTTTATTACAATACAATAAAGCTGGTGATAAATTGATCATAAGTTTTCTTTTTCATACGTAAAAAAATATTCATATACAAAATAAAAGAAAAAAATATTCAAGCTAATGTAAAATTATAGAAAACAACTGATACGAATTCTGAAACTTTTTTTCATTTTATAACATCAGAATAATATGCGCTTATTGTTATATTTCGTTTCATACAAATTATAAACATATAAAATTACTTCATTAACATTAAAAATTTATTATGATTCAATATAATAAAACTGGTCATAGATTGATCATAGACATTAAAAAAATTCATATACAATTAGCCAAAAAATATTAAAATCAATTTTAGACATTAAAAATTTAATTAGCGATTAATTTTATTATGGGTCAATATAATAAAACTGGTCTTGATTTATCATAGGTTTTCATTTACATATATTAAAAAATATTCAAAAAAAAAAATTTTGAAGTTAATGTAATATTGTAGAAAACAACTGATAAAAATTCTACAATTTTTTTTCCAAGAAGATTTTTCTGAAACGAGAATTTAACTTAGACATAGTAACTACATCTTGAGATTATGAGTAGTTTCAATACATATCGCAGGAGGAGATCTCGTACGAGTTGTAAAAAATGGGCAACTGCAAAAGCATGTGGGAAATAAAACGCAGGAAAAACTATATTTTATGATCTAAGAAACATAGCGGAGAGTACGCTCTGTGGATTGCGGAACCTTGCTTCTTCAAATGTTCACGTGGGTACAGGGAGTGTGCCTTGCTCAACGGAAAACTGATTCTGTATTCTGGAATATTGGGATAACATGCAGACGTGAAAAAGGAAAATGCTGTTTTGAAAATGTATCTGACATCTGAAGTATTGGTTTTTCCCAGTTTTGTTGCAGTGCCATTTTTTAATGTATGACATTCCTGATAGTGTTTTTCTATGTGGAAGACGAAAGCTGTTATTTTTTGTCATTCTAAAACCAATGAAGATCATCTAAATATAACGCATGTTAATATTATAATAAATATGATATATGATTAATATATAACCAGTTTTATTATATCGACTCATAATAAAATTAATCGTTTTATTGACATTAAATTTTTAATGTGAATGATGTACTTTTATATGACTATAATTAACATGAAACAAAATATAACAATAAACAAATTTTATTCTGACTGAAATATTGTTATATTTTTATATTATATTGATATTTAACTATTATACTTATCTTTATATTTTTTCTCTAAAGAATCAGAAACCAAAAGGAAAATGCTGTTTTGAAAATGTATCTGACATCTGAAGTATAGGTTTTCCCAGTTTTGCTGCAGTGCTTTTTTTTTTAATATATGACATTCCAAATGCAGTATTATATGGAAGCAGAAAGCTAGAATTTTTTTTCTTCTAAAACCAATGAAGATCATCTAAATATAACGTATGTTAATATTATAATAGCGATGATCTATTATTAATCTTTGACCATATTTATTATATTGACTCATAATAAAATTGATTGCTACTTAAATTTTTAATGTCAATGAAGTACTTTTATATGACTATAATTAACGTAAGACAAAATATACTAATAAACAAATTTTATTATGTCTGATATATTCTTATATTTCTTTATTATATTACTGTTTAACTATAATACTTTTATTTATATTTTTGTGTAAAGAATAAGAAATCAAATAAAAGATGCTTTTTGAAAATGTATCTGACATCTGAAGTATTGGTTTTTCCCAGTTTTGTTGCTGTGCCATTTTTTTTTTTTTAATGTATGACATTTTAGATGGAGTATTCTATATGGAAGAAAAAGCTATTATTTTTTTTTTTTTCATTCTAAAACCAATGAAGACATCTAAATATAACGCATGTTAATATTATAATAACGATGATCTATGATCAACTTATGACCTATTTTATTATATTGACTCATAATAAAATCGATCGCATTTAAGTTTTTAATGTCAATGAAGTACTTTTATGACTATAATTAAAATGAAACAAAATATAACAATAAACAAGTTTTATTCTGATATTTGACTGCAAAAATCATGTGGGTTATATTTCTTTATTATATTTCTGTTTAACTATTATACTTTTCTTTATATTTTTTCTGTAAAGAATAAGAAACCAAATAGAAGATGCTGTTTTGAAAATGTATCTGACATCTGAAGTATTGGTTTTTCCCAGTTTTGTTCCAGTGCCATTTTTTTTAATGTATGACATCACAAATGGAGTATTCTATATGGAAGCAGAAAGCTATTATTATTTTTTTTTTTTTTTTTTGCATTCTAAAACCAATGAAGATCTTCTAAATATAAAGTATGTTAACATCATAATAACGATCTGTCTTTATTATATTGCTCTTTAACTATTATACTTTCCATTAAATTTTTCTGTAAAGAATAAGAAACCAAATAACATCTCTATCTTTTTATGAATTACTAAAAATAAAAAGTATTTTAAATAACTCAAAAATAACTAGAATATTGGAATAACATGCAGACGTGAAAAAGTTAAATGCTGTTTTGGAAATATATCTGAGATCTAAAGAATTGGTTTCTCCCAATTTTGTTGCAGTGCCATTTTCTTTTAATATATGACATTCCAGATGGAGTATTCTATATGGAACCAGAAAGCTATTATTTTTTCATTCAAAAACCAATGATGATCATTTAAATATAACGTATGTTAACATTATAATAACGATTATCTATGATCAATCTATGGCCAATTTTATTATATTGACTCATAACAAAATTGATCGCTTTATTGACATTAAATTTTAATGTCAGTGACGTACTTTTTATATCACTATAATTAACATGAAACAAAATATTACAATAAACAAACGTTATTCTGATATTTGACGTATTTTTTTTCCTTTTTATTATATTGCTGTTTAACTATTATACTTTTCTTTATATTTTTTCTGTAAAGAATAATAAATCAAATAGCATCTCTTTCTTTTTATGAATTACTAAAAATAAAAAAGTATTTTAACTAATTAGAAATTGTTTTCGTGTGTAAGCTTGCTTTTAATCTTATATACGGATTTTGACGTCGACATAGTGAACAATTTTTTTTTTAAATGTTGTCATTACTTAAAAATTCATTTAATAATCTCGCCCTCTACAAAAAATTACAAAATAATTAAACAAAACAAACATAAAGTTGATACGTGACTTTACTTTTTAGAATTATAGAAATTTATAAATTGTAAGTGCAGTAAATTTGGTATATTAAGTCACGTTCACTATATCTCGTTTTGAATTATTTATGACTCTTTAAATTATTTAAAGAGAATATCTTATTCTCAAATTTTTTTATGACTTTGTTATTAATTTACTGGTTTATTTCATTACTTGCTTGATTGTTCTCTTTTAAATTTCTTCTTATTTATAAATATTTTATAATTTACTGCAACGATTTATTCAAAGAAAACTAAAATGTAATATATCATATACTAAAATACCATATATATTGAAGCAAACTTTTTGTAAATGTTGTAGTGCCTTCCAAAAACTTTAACTAAAAGGATTTTATCTCAGAAATAATTTTTGGAATATATTTGTCTTTGGTTAAGAAAATAAATTAATTTTGTTATTCATAATATCTAAAAGCATAGTGAGTAGTTTCATAAGTTTGAACCCGACGAAGATTTCTTGTCGTTTATTCAATCTATCATATATCGATAAAACTTCAGCGTCTGTAGAAAATTTTGAAGAAATCTTGTTATCACTTAAAAATCCATTAAATAATCTCGCCCACTTCAAAAAATTACAAAACAAACATTAATTTGATATGGGGCTCTACCTTTTAAAATTAAAAAAAATTTATGAACTGTTAGTTCAAGTAGTATTAAATCACGTTCACTATATCTCATTTTGAATAATTTATGACTCTCTAGAGAAAATAACTTAGAATTTTATATGACTTTGTTATTATTTTACTGGCTTTATTTCATTACTTGCTTTCCTGCACTCTTAAGTTCATTCCTATTTATAAATATTTTAAAATTTGCTGCAACGATTTATTCAAAGAAAATTAAATATCATATATCGTATATCATACACTAAAATATCATATATCTTGAAGCAAACTTATGTAAATGTTGCAGGGCTTTCTAAAAACTTTAATCAATAAGATTTTATCTCAGAAATAATTTTTGGAATGTATTTGTCTTGTGTTAAGAAAATATATAAATTTTGTAGTTCGCAATATCTAAAAACATAGCAAATATTTTGATACGAAAACTTTATTTTGATCTCGAAGAGGATTTCTTGTCTTTTATTCAATGTGTCATATATCTATAAAACTTGAATGTCTGTAGAAAATTTTGAAAAAATTTTGTCTTTACTTAAAAATTCATTTAATAATCTCACCCACAACAAAAAAAACTACAAAATAATTATTCAAAATAAAAACAAATTTGATACGTGACGGAATTTTATATACGTATAGAAATTTATAAATTTTTAAAGCAGTAAATTTAGTATAGTAAGTCACGTTCATTATATTTCATTTTAGTTATTTATGGATCTTTAGAGAAAATTTTTAGCTCTTAAATTTTTGCCTGACTTTGTTTTTATTTACTTGCTTTATTTCCTTACTTGCTTGCTTACGCTCTTATGGTCATTCATATTTATAAATACAGTAAATTATAAAAATTTACTGTAGCGATTTATTCAACGAAAACTAAAATATCATATATCATACCATATCTATATATCTTAAAGCAAACTTTTGTAAATGTTGCAGTGCCTTCCAAAAACTTTAACTAAAAGGATTTATTTCAAAAATAATTTTGGAATGTATTTGCGCTTGGTTAAGAAAATGAATAAATTTTGCAGTTAGCAATAACTAAAAACTTTATTTTCAAACGAAATCATAGTTTCGAACTCTATGAAGATTTCTTGTATTTTATTCAATATGCTATATATCAATAAAACTTGAGTGTCAGTAGAAATTTTGAAGAAATTTTGTCATTGCTTAAAATTCATTTAATAATCTCACCCATTACAAAAAAATTTAAATAATAATACGAAATAAACATAAATTTGATACGCGACTTTATTTTTTAGAATTATAGAAACTTGCAGTAAACTTAATACATTAAGTCACGTTCCCTATATCTCATTTTGAATTATTTATGGCTCTTTAGAGAAAATTTCTAAGTCTTACATTTTTATTTGACTTTATTATTATTTTACTGGATTTATTGCATTACTTGCTTGCTTGCTTTCTTAAATTCATTCCTATTTATAAATATTTTATAATTTACTGCAAAGGTTTATTCAACGAAAACTAAAATAACATACATAAAGCAAACTTTTTGTAAATGTTGTAGGGCTTTCTAGAAACTTTAACTAAAATGATTTTATCTAAGAAATAATTTTTGGAATGTATTTGCCCTTGGTTAAGGAAATAAATAAATTTAACTCACAATATCTTAAAACGCATATCTTCAGACGATATTATAATTTTGAAAATTACTTGTCTTTTATTCAAAATAAAACGTAAGTGTCTACTTGTTTTTTGTCTTGTCTTTTATCCTTAAAAATACATTGTCCTTTATATACATTATATACATTTTATATAAAATACACACTTTTATCCTTTTTTCCTTAAAAAAAAAACTTGTCTTTTATCTATAAAACTTAAGTGTCTAGAAAATTTGGAAAACTCTTATGATTCAAAATTTAAATGCGTATGTTTGATTTATAATTTTATTTAGTTTTCATCGACTAAAAATGAATAATATTTAAAAAGAGATTTTTGGGAAGTTGTATGATTTATACTGACCTGTAAAGATAGTTGATTTAGCATCTCCGCGGTATTCTTACATTCGGAAATTGTAAGTTTTGTAAATGTTACCTTTTCTAAAAAGACTTTGCAAAAGTTCTTCAGCTATTAGCATTAAAAAGACTTCTGTTTAGTTCTTTAAATATTTCTATTTAGTTCTTTAAATATTTCTATTTAGTTCTTTAAATATATTAAAATATTTTATATCTTAAAGTATTTGCACAAAAATAAGAGTTTTGGAGGAAATAAATATAGACGAGTTAATTTTAAATCGTTAAATAATTTTTATTCAAAATATAGGAAGACAAATAATTTTACCATTTCATTATCAAATTTCGATACATCGTTATGAATTTTTATACTTTATGTAATTTACATTCAATAAAAAAATTCATCATCTGTTTTCAAAAATTTTATAAATCCTTTTAATTAAATTTTCTTTACATATACAAAGTTATTACCATCAAAATAATATGGTAATCATAGTAATTATAAAAATAATGTATCATATTGTTTATATTCCTTCACCTATTCAATTTTCATAAATACCGAACTAGATTTATTAATCTGTGTTATTTTTGTAAAGTTATAGATTTAAGGATATTACTTTCAAATATATAAATATTAGTTTCTCCAAAATATAATTTCATTACTTCCATTTGCGTTAGTGCATAATTAATCAGTTTTTATTCGTTTATAAATATATTCGTAAATCCCTTTCATTTGTATTATATCAAAATGTGTGTTATAAAGAGCAATATATGTATGTATCTTTTTCAAAGGCAATATGTTATCTTTTTCAATTTCGCTTTTTCAATATTTTTTCACTTTCAATCTTTTTCAATATTTATGTGTCTTTTTCAATCAATTCAATATGTTTATTGAGCGTATATAAGTGCTCGATTTGCGGCTCAGTGGCAATGAGCAATAGGGCGGAGATTCAATCGGCAGGCGGCTTTTTTTTTGTAGATACTGTTTCAAAAAACGGGGAGATTCGATGGCGTTTGGGATGTTCAACATCTTGCCTCATGACTCGGCCTTACTGGTGGGAGTTTTCCGGGTTTCTCCCATACGATAAGCAAATGCCTGGTAGTTACCCCGAAAGTCCTCCAAGAAGGCACTGCCCTTTTTCTTTAGCGACACGGAGCCAAGTATGACTTCTATTTAAGGGTGCTTCATCACAAGAGGAAGTGCCGCTTTCCCTCCATCTATGAATAAACTACTCGTGGGATGTCCTTTACCCACTCCAAGACACTAAGGATTAGACATAACAAGACGTAGACGTTATTTGATTAAACGATTTATATAAAAATTAGCAGGTTTTAATAGATTCATGTATTTTATATTGCGATTCTAAATAAAATAATAATATGAATAAATAAAAACAATTTATTATAATTAATTTATTAATTAAACACATTTAAAATAATTACATTAATGTACATAGGTTGTATTTTATGATTAAAATTACAAATTCCACGTTAGGAAAAGATTATTAACCATTAACGAATGAATATATTAAATAGTGCCTGTTCTGTGTTACCATTCTTTGTCTGCTCAGCATTATCCTTCTGTGTCATATTCACCAAATCTATTCGTTCTCTTTAAGCACTTAAGTGTGATATAAGGAACAATCCCGCGCTAATGTACACAGACAGCGTTAAGGCGTTAATTTATGGAATTGCACTTCTCGAAGCTCTGATTTTAAACAAATAATCCCACTCGGTTTCGAATGAATCCGTTGAAGAGGAATCGTTCTGGCACGACAGTTCTAATATTTCGGTTCAGCCGTTGCAACAAGTGAGATGAGAAATTTAATCTGGCTCGCTATCCAGTCATTTTACGGCTCGCTTGCCTGCTTCGGAATGAGATTTCGTTTAGCACCGTTTTCCGACTGAATACCGCATAGCGTTAATCCGCTAACGCTATGCTTGATGGTAGATTAATATGCGAACACTGGAGATTTGCTTATTCATTTAAGAGAATCTAAAGTGATTGCGATATATCCCGGTATCAATTCATGCTATGTAGTCCAAGGAAGAGATTTCCTTGCTTGGCTGGGATTATTTTTGTCTTGCAGGAATGAATTGTAGAATTTGTCGACACTCGACATGTGTTGATTGCTTTAATGCAAATAATTAGTTTAGCTCAAAATATTAAAACTAGACTTTGCTGAGATTGATGATTTCATTTGAAGAATCCACAACACTTTTGCATATAAAGGTAAAAGCTGTTGCTTGGAGATTTATCAAGTATTTTGAATAATTTAAATTTAACTAACCAAATCGTTTTTAATCAAATTATTGAAATAAATGGTACTTAAATAAAAGCAAAATCACTGTTTAGGTATTCTTGAATCTAGATTTAAAAACTGCTGAATTGTGATGGAAAAATTTATTGTGTTATGCAACAGATTATAAAGTAATATGTGCCAAATACAGCATATCTGAATCATTTCTCTAATTGTTTTAGATTTTTTTTTTGCTGTATCTCAATTTAGACAAAAGCATATCAACCATTTAAATATTAGCCGAGTGTGATGATGTTGATCCTTAGGTATTCTGAATCTAGATTAAATCTAATACTGTGCTATGATGGAAATATTTTTGTGTTATCTATATGATTATATTAAATTAAAAGATGTAAAATACCGCATTTATAATTATTCTTAAACATTTCGCTAATTTTTTTGGACTTATTATGTCGTATCTCAATTTAGTTGAAGACATACCAACTATTTAAATATCAGCCAAATGTGATAATTTAATCTTTTAGGTATACCTGAATCTAGATTACATCTAGTACTGTGTTATGTTGGAAATATTTTTGAATATTTTAATAACAACTTTAAATATTTCTATATATAAAAGAAAATATTTCCTTTGTGATAATGAAAAGCATTTCTTTAAGAGTATAAATTCTTTTTATTAAAATAGAAAAAAAAAAATTAAGAATGAATATTTTTATTTTCTTATTTCAAAATGTATTTATATGCTCATTTTTTTTCAAGAAATAATTTGGGATCGATTGCTTTACGGCTACATTATTATAATTATAACAAAACCTATAACCACTTATTTCATTATTTTTTAAATTACTTTTAGTATAAGCAGAAATGTTGCAATATATCTTGTTTCTTCGATAGATTCTTAGTCGAATGTATCAGCTGAAAACATAAACTATGTTCTTACCGATATGTTAAAAGAAATCGAAATTTATTCAATAAAATATTTAACAAGTAATACTAAAAGGGGAAAGGAAGGAATACATTAGAATATCGAAACAATCTATTATTCATCACATTATCTGTTATTGAATCTTTTATTGTTCTTGCTGAAAATACCGATGTTTTTAAATTATTAGTTTTTCCTATGGGATGTTTTCGTTGTTTTAATTGCAGTCTTTTGAATGCTTTTGTCATAAATCGCAGCTGAATTCAATAAAAGTGAACTCGGCGTAAGGCGATAAGAAAACCTAATTATGGAAAATCAAAACAGACAAATGGACATAATTTCAAGTAACGGTATTATATATTTCAACTTAAAAATATCGAATACGTTATTCGAAATAAATAAGCTATTTGAGTTAAAATTGATATTGTAAAAAGATAATTTGTAACAGTAAATTTAGGTAGCTTTAACTTGCGAATTATTACGAATTCAAGAATCAATATTTCACATTTTGTAGATAAATGTGGTTATTATCTAGTCTTTTGAAAGTAAAGGATCTTCAAAAAAATATTTACCGTAAATAAATTATGAAATATTATCATAATTAATATATATTTTGAAAATAATTTAAAACAGAACAGTTTTTTATTATACGACTTATTCGATTATACGGTTGAAAAAAATTAAATTCTTTTACAGTATCTCGATGTTGAAAACAAACAAAAATATGCATAAATAATTTTCCTAAATGAATTATGAAATATTATTATAAAAACTAATATATGTTTTGAATAGCATAACATGCATAAACTATGTCCTTGCAGATACGTTAAAAGAAATCGAAATTTATACAATAAAATATTTAACAAATAATAATAAAAAGCAAACAAACATTAGAATATCGAAACAATCTATTATTCATTGTATTATCTGTTATTAAATACATTATTGTTCATGCTAAAAATACTGATGTTTTAAACTTATTAGTTTTTCTCATGGGACGTTTTTGTTGTTTTAATTACAGCAGTTTGAATATTTTTGTCATAAATCGCAGTTGAATTCAATAAAAGTGAACTCAGCGTAATGCGATAAGTAAACCTAATTATAGAAAATCTAAAAGAGACAAATGGATTTATTTTCAAGTAACAGTATATGTATTTCAATCAAAAAATATCGAATGCATTATTCAAAATAAATACGTTAATCGATTTAAAATTGATATTGTAAAAAAATTATTTGTAACAAATTTAGATATCTTTAACTTACTAATTATTACGAATTTAAAAATCAATATTCCAATTTTTGTAGTTAAATGTGGTTAAATGGTTTTATCTAGTCTTTTGAGATCGAGATCTTCAAAAAAATTGTTTATCGTAATAAATTATGAAATGTTATCTTAAATAATATATATTCTGAATATAATTTTGAAAAGGAATAGTTTATGATTATACGACTTATTCGATTATACGGTAGAAAAAGTAAAATTCTTTGCTGTACCATTTTTTGTTGAAAGCAAAAAAAAAATATGCATAAATACATTTTCCTAAATAAATTATGAAATATTATCATAAAAATTAATATGTATTTTGAATATTATTTTAAAAATTGTAGTTTTTTTATATGGCTTATTCAATTATACGGTTGAAAAATTTAAATTCTTTACAGTACCTCTATTTTGGAAACAAAGTAAATATGCATAAATACATTTTCCAAAATAAATTATAAAATATTATCATAAAATTAATATATATTATGAATATAATATAAAAACGAATATTTTTTTATTATACGGCTTATTCGATTATACGGTGGAAAAAAATTAAATTCTTTATAGTACCTCTATGTTGAAAACAAAGAAAATATGCATTTTAAATATGCTTGTAAATGCATTTTCCTAAATAAATTTTGAAATATTTTCATAAAAATTAATATATATTTTGAATATAATTTAAAAGAGTAGTTTTTTTTACACTACTTATTCGATTATACGGTTGAAAATAAATTTTTTACAATACATCTACGTTGAAAACAAAGAAAGTATGCATAAATACATTTTCTTACAAGCATTTAATTATATTTATTATCGATTTATGTTTAAAAAAACTTTATTTAAAATTTTTAATACTATTTTAAACATATATCTGATATTGTTCTTTATCGCTAAACGCTGCTACTAACTATGGCAAAATATCAATATTTTCTCAGCGAAAGCTTTCGTTTTAAGTGATAGTTGCCTTCAGCACAAATCATTCGATATCCGTTATATATCATGTGATCACGCATCAGAAATTTCTTCAAAGTATTTTGCTAAAAAACATAATGGGAAAAACTGTCAGCTTCCGTTGCATCCAGTTGATGCTACTGAGAACTGTCGAAAAGATCCATTAATCATATTTGTCACGAGGAAGCTTCGAGAACAATTTATTAGAAGCAAAATGGCTTTCAGCTTAGTTTGATGGATAAAACGTAAACATCCGAATAGAATTCTTGATAAACATTTTTCATAACTTTTACGCCCAAGTATAGCTACTTAAAATATAATTATTTGTGATGGTCCTTTTTTAGAGGTTGAATTATCAATTTCGTATCATATATTGATAACTGACATCAATTAAAAAAGCTATTAAATTTTATTTTAATTGCCACTTATTCTTTTAAAAATTCGTAAATTTACAACTAGATATAGCTATTTACAATCTAATCGATTGTGAGAGTCTTTGTTTGAACTTAATTATCAATTTCGTATCAAATTTCCTACCGCATATTGATAAATCACACCAATTAAAACATTTATTAAATTTCATTTGCTTTGCTGCTTATTCATTTCAAAATTCGAACTTTTACTCATATATATAGATTTTAAATACAATTGTTTGTGACAGTTTTTGCTTAGAAATTAATTTTGAATTTCGTAGCACATGTTGATAAATCCCATCAATTAAAATATTAATTAAATTACCTTCGCATTGCTACTTATTCATTTCAAAATTCGAACTTTTACGCCTTATTTATAGTTACTTAAAATATAATTGTTTGTGATAGTCATTGTTACAGATGGAGACGTGCAAGATTATTTAAAGACAATTTCGTATCACATGTTGATAAATCGAGGACGGCTAACAATTAAAAAATGTATTAAATTTCATTTCTTTGCATTGCTACTGCGTATTCATTTCAAAATTCGAACTTTTACGATGTATAGCTACTTAAAATATAACTGTTTGTGGTAGTTTTTTGTTTAGAGGTTGGTTGTCACTTTCGTATCACATATTGATAAATAGCAACAATTAAAAAATTTGTTAAATATCCTTTGCATTTGCTACTTATTCATTCCAAATTTCGAAATTTTATGTCTCTAGCTACTTAAAATATAATTGTGATAATAATTGTTTATAAGTTTCTTATCAATATCGTATCACATGTTGATAAATTCCATCAATTAAAAATTGTTAAATTTCTACTTATTTTTAAAAATTATTAAATTTGCTGCTTATTCATTTCAAAATTCGAACGTTCAATCTTATGCATAGCTACTTAAAATATAATTGTTTGTCATAGTCATTTGTTTAGAAATTAATTATCAATTTCGTATCACATGTTGGTAAATCCCATCAATTAAAATTTTTATTAAATTTCCTTTGCTTTACTACTTATTCATTTTAAAATTCGAGCTATAGATTAGTTTGATGGATATAACTTAAATATCAAAATAGAATTCTTGATAAACATTTTTTATAACTTTTATGCCTAACTATAGTTACTTAAAATATAATTATTTGTGATAATCATTGTTTAGAAGTTGATTGTCAATTTCGTATCATATGATAAATCGCATCAATTAAAAATTTATTAAATTTTTTTTGCATTGCTACTTATTCATTTCAAATTGTGAATATTCACAGCTATGTATAGCTACTTAAAATATAAGTATTTGTGATAGTCTTAGTTTGGAGGTTGAGTATCATTTTCTTATCACATGTTGATAATTCATATCAATTAAAGAAATTATTAAATTTTCTTTACATTGCTACTTATTCACTTCAAAGTTCGAATTTTTTCGCCTATGTATAGCTACTTAAAATATATTTGTTTGTGAAAGTCCATTTAAAAATCAATTATCAATTTTGTGTCACATGCCGATAAATCACATCAATTAAAAATTTAATAAATTCCCTTTGTATTACTACTTTTTCATTTCAAAATTCGAAGTTTTATTCCTATGTATAGCTACTTAAAATATAATTGTTTGTGATAGTCTTTGTTTAGAGATTGATTATCAATTTCGTATCGTAGCTTGATGAATCATAATTTTTGTTTAAATTTCTAAATTTCAATTTTTTATTTCAAAACTCAAACTATTACAATATAATTGTTTCCATATTTATATTTTTCAAGATAATTAAGAATTTCTATAATATGTAGCTACTTAAAACATCACCATTTTTGTTTAGAACTAAATTATCAATTTTTATAAGTTAAAATCAATATCAATCAAATCTTTCTTCCATATTTATATTTTATTCAAAATTCAAAATAACTTTTGAAATAAAACTATCCGTGGCTTATCTTCAAGTTATACACGCCTAATGGGTTGCAAATATTAACGTCTGTACAGTTTATCTTAAGGAATCTTCAAGACCAAATTCTGACTTTTGCCAGCTGCGTTAGAAAAAAAAATTAATTTGCTAAACTTTTAAACATTAATTTCGTTATTGTAATTTTCTGGAATATTATTCATTAATATTTTTATTAGGTTACATTGTCTTTTTCATTGGCGCAACAATGGTTATGGAACACTGCCTACTGGCAGATTCTAAAAACATGAAATGTTTCTTTTTTAACACTTTACTAGGTAGGTTTTCAGCCCTACGCCATAAATAAATATTTTATAAAACAGCTCAGAGTTCTATTCAATCATATAATATAGACATTAATTGGTCATCAGCTTCTCGTTTTTAGTTTTTGTTTTTGTTCGTCACTATACTTTCAATTTTTATGACATTTAAATTAGACCAGGACCTACAAGAAAACTGTATGATTCAACCACAAAAAACATCCTGAATGGCCGAGTGGCTCGAACTGAAGCACCAAAGTCCAGAGGTTTCGGGTTCAATCCCGGCGGTGCTATGGATGTTTGAAGATGGTTAGTAAACGTTGAACCGTAATTGTTGGTTCTAATAGCGTAGAGCGTTGCCGGGGGCATTTAATTTTTGACAAATGGGCTTACCATCAAGCTAATGCGGATAAATAGTGCAAATTGCTAACGTTCATCAAATGCACTTGCCTTACGGCCTAGATTGAAATAAACTTTTACTGTTTGCATGACAACTGCGTTACAATTGCAATAATTTCATCATGTCATTATACATTACATTTCCTTAGAACATTCTTATTCATTATTCATTTTTTTTATTAGGTTACATTTGGTTTTCTTTTGGGAATAAAATGGTGAGCAATGAAATAGTTGGCAGATTCTGAAACATGAAATGTTTCTTTTTTTACTAGGTAGGGTTGTCAGCCCTACGCCAGCAGCCAGAGCTTCAAGTTCTGTTGTCATCCATGGCACATCCGGTATCTCAATGGGAAACTTGTAGTTCATGAATCTTCTAATTTTTCATCAGCTTCTCTGTTAAAAGTTATAGGTTTTTGGTTTTGTTCGTCACTATTTGTCAATTTATGCAATAAAGTTTCCAGTTCACCATTAGACCAGGGCCTCACAGTTTAACACGGAATTCACAACCCAAAAAACATCCCTGTCATACGCCAGTATTCAACCTTCATGTTGTATTTAAGTATTTAATTAAAAAAATATTAAAAATATCTTGAAATATTAGTCCATATTAAATTTAATGAAATCAATCGGTTTTATTGAATTAAATTTTAAAGTACAAAATGTTATAGCAAAAATTATTAAATTGTTGATTTTCAATGATTTCAAAATGACTTTAGAATAAATCCAAAAACAAAGAGTCTAATTACAGAGCCGTGATGAAATAAATGCAACAATGACATAACCAGAATAAACAAGATTACTTTTATCTTACGTTAAGTTACTCGTTAGCCTTGAGCAACAATGCCTTGAATCTTTACAACTGGGTTAATAAAGTTAACTAAAGATAATACTGGAATTTCCTACTTTATCAAAAATAGAGAAGTACATTTTTTTTTTTATTTTCTTCGGAAACAAACTTTGATTGTAAATAAAAGACATATATTTTATTCAAATCGATGTATTAACTGTTTTATGGGATAAATATATATAAATTATTTATATATTAATATAAATATAGGAATCTATTTTTTATTAAAGAAATGGTATTACATATTGGGATTCATTTGTTTGCTAGATTCACATAAATTGTAGAAGCTTAGTTCATTTTAAATTTATAATATTTCTAATTGTATCTGAAATACTGGCTATGATGTTAATCAATAGTTGTTTTTTTAATAAATATTGAATTTTTCAAAATTGCCGATTAGTTACATTTTAAAATAAATATATATATTTGAAAAGTCTTTTACTAAAATCATAAATAATGTTAGGTATTTATTTAGTAAAAACCATAACAATAAAATATATACAAAAATTAATGTTTAAATAATTTTTAAAAGTGAAACAAATAAATATATGATAAGTCATTTTATATTATATATATATCTATATCTATATATATATTTTTTTTTTTATTAATTTCATATTTTTATGTTCTGTGTTTATTTTTTTTATATTATCAAAACTGTTTATCTAAACCTGTAATATATATAACATTTTATATTTTATATATATATATCTATATCTATATATATATCTATATATATATATATATATATATATATATATATATATATATATAAAATATAAAAGTAATAATATCTTTCTATTAGGATTTTTCTGAATTTCAATTTTTATGTTCGGTGTTTATTTTTCACATCAAAACTGTTTACTAAACCTGTAATCGAAATCTTCTTCTTCTTCAAAATAATGATAGTAATAATAATTTAATAATAATTAAAATAATACAATAATAAATCAAGAGAACATTTCAAATGTAGCTCTATGCTCCTAAGGCATAACGTTATCAACATTTAAATGTTAGTAAAGGCAGAAATAATTAATTTTAGGGGGAATTTATTAATATCGTAATTATTAATTTATTTTATAATGTGACTACATTATGCTGATATAAAATTCAAAATTTCAATACATGCTCAGAACGTGACACTTTCCAAAAATATTGATTTAATTTTTTTTTATCGCAAAAATCGTACTGATTTTTTTTTTAATTTGTAAAAAATTATGTAAACAATATCTTTTAATTTACTTAAAT
>BPLR01004316.1:0-21295 GCA_021605095.1 Caerostris extrusa | reverse complement strand
GGTATTTATTATTATTGTCTAACTTTTTTTGCTCAAAGTAACTTTAAAATGAAGCACGCTATACAGTTGTATGTGTTAATATAATGAAAAAAAGCAAATATTCAAAAACGTTTTAGTTATTTATAAAAAATTTCTTTTGCCTAAGTAATTGGATAAATATTTTGTACGAGTTTGCTTCCATTATAACCAACAGTTACATAGAATGTAGTAACAATTCTATTATTATTATTATAGATGTTATAGATTAAACGTTATTTTTATTTTTATAATAATTATTTATATTTCAAAATTGAAATGATTATATTTTAGTATACAAAATTTTCGAGTAATTACTAATTTTAAAATTAAAAAAAAATCTGATCAACGGGAAATTTTCAACCCTGCGAAATGTAATCTGTAATTGTTATTTCGCTATGACTTGAATTTCTAAAATACTGTAATAATGCATATTAAAACTTAAAATATTAATAATTAATTTTGATTTTAAATAATTCTGAATTACATAAAATTCATAATATAATATAGTATATAATATAAATTTTTATATTCTTTTATACATGAAATAATTTATATGTATAAATGAATTTCATGTGATTAACTTATTCAATACTATAAATAAAGAATATGCATTAAAGATGAATACTTTATTAGTAATTTTTAAATTTTTTTTTGTATAGTCGAAATAGATTTTTTTTTGTTAAATTATTATGTATTTATTATAAAAAATAAATCTCTAATTAATCAAATGTCCACATAAAATAAATTTCTACCATTTCGATATCTTTTAAGTGTTTGATTAACTAAATCCTACATTAAAGATGGAAATCTTGAGCATGTGGATCTCAAAATGCTGAATTTTATCTTCCATAAAAATTCACCAAAAAAGATTAAAATACGAAAAAAAGAAAAAGAAAAAGAATAAATAAAAATAAATTTAAATTATAAATTCTATTATAATATTTTAGATAAGTGAAAGTATAAAATCTAAACGGTACTTAAATTGATGATAGCATAAAAATGCAAATATTCATAGCAGCAAATATAAAACTCGACATAAGAAAGTATTGGCGCTTCTGAAGCGTTAAGAAAAGGAAAATCGCCGAGTGATGTAACCACATACGGGGAGTTCCGATTGGTTGAAGTGTAAATACGCATGATGCATGATCAGTTGTGCAAAAGGACCAATCCAAAGACGTTTTATAAGAGAAGTACTTCACAAGTGTGACAGAACTTGTTCTAACCAGGAAGCAGATTACGTAGGGAAATGATCCACACGTTATATTTCATTTGCTTAAAATGCGTTTTTAAAATTTTCATTTGGCTGAATTTCATGCATTGTGTGTACTTATAAAAGAACATTAATGAGTAGAAAAGAGTATTTGTTGTTTAAAAAATTTATTCAAATAATGAGGAGAAAATAAATGAGCGCAACTTAATTATTTTTCATCGTTTAAAATGAATATTTTTTTTTTTCTTAATAAAAGTGAAATTTCGTTTATAGCTAAAAAAAAAAATAGCAGCAATGCTACTTTCACATTCTGCCTTATCATTCTAGTTTCGTTCTGGCTTTCTACTGTCATAGTTTGTTAAAATGTTTTACTTGTAAAACATTTTTTTTTTAGAATTATAAATTAATTATTTCTATAGAAGTGGTATTTTTAAATTAGCACTGAGATAAATCAAATCTTACTTTATAAAAAAAATATTATTTCCGTATAACAGCAAAAACTTTAGACTTTATCTTTATTTTTATCTTTTCTTATAAATGATTCTCCAAATAAGTCTTAATATTAAATAACTTTAAGGATGTTGTTTCATTTGTTATAAATTCAACTTTCATCACTCTGCCTAATCCTTCTAGTTTCATTTTATCACTCTACTTATTTATTTTTCATCGTTAAAATATTTTTAACGATATTTTTTGTTAAAATATTTTAGTTGTAAAACATTCTTTTAGAATTCTAAATTAATTATTTCTATAAAAATTGTATAAACTACGAAACTGTAATATAAATATACAAGTAATTATTAATAGCACATAAGTGTGAGTGTTTTTGAACGAAAAGCATTTTCTATTTATAGAATTTTATTTAATGCAATAATAGTAATAATAATAATTATTATTATTATTTAATTAATGACTTAATTAAAAAATTCATTCATTATTTCTATGCATTTTATATTTATTCACAAAAATTTCTATTTATAGGTAATAATAATTTCTGCTTAATTAAATTAAATAAATAACTACATAGGTTCAAGGTAACTTTTTATTTATAATGTGATAATGAATCAACATTACGAAATCAACTTCGACGGCTGATTTCAAATCAAATTCTCCTATTTCAAAACTTCCAAGTCGTTTTAGATCCATAGAAATGTTTTTATGATATTCTTTCCTTGAAAATACTTTTTATATAAAAACAAATGAAACAAAAAAAAATTCAAGTTATGTTTCTAAAAATATCGAAAATAATCCATCACTGGTTAAGAAAACAATTTTCTCCATTATATATTATTACTTACTGTTGTTTAAATAATGCATCTTTAAATTTTAAAAAATATATTATTTACAATATCCGAAGCTCATTTAACCAAGCGGAAAAATTTCTTTGCTCCTGTATTTCAAGATTACCAGTTTACCATAAAACACTCTTGAAAATTCTTGAAACAATACCACTTTTAATAAAGTGCTTTTGTTTACAAAATGCAACTTTAAGATACGAATTAATGTAAAACTAAGCTCATCATTTGTAAAATTTAAAGCAACTTAATTGTCCTAGATCGTTTTTAATTTCAAATGAATCGCAGCATTTCACTTAAGTAGTTTGTATTATTTTGTTTAGAATTTACCGAAACAAAAGAATGTCTTACATCCATTGTTGATTTTTGGCAAACAATAGCTGTAAAATGGTCGTCCAATTAAGTCTTAATATTGAATAACTTTAAGAATGTTGTTTCATGTGTTATAAATTCTAGTTTTATCATTCGGCCTAATCATTCTGGTTTCATTTTCTCCTTCTACTGTCAATGTTTGTTATAATGCTTTATTTTTGAAACATTCTTTTAGAAATTCTAAATTAATTATTTCTATAAAAGGGTATTTTAATTAGCATTAAATAAATCAATCTTACATTATAACAAAAAATATTTACATATTATAGCAAAACGTTACACTTTATTTTATCTTTTTCTTGTAAATGGTTCTCCAATTTAGTCTTAATATTAAATAACTTTTAAGAACGTTGTTCCATGCGTTATAATTTCTAGTTTTATCATTCGGGGTAATCATTCTAGTTTCATTCTATCATTCTTTTCATTTTATCATTACTGTTTTTATTTGCAAAACATTCTTTTTAAGAATTATGCATTAATTATTGGGTGCGCAGAAGATCTACATCCCGGTGGTGCACCTGGTAACACTTTATAGTGGCTAAAAGATCTGCAACTTGGCATTATTGTTAGATTAAAAATCTGTTTCAGCATGTTTTGTTGTATTTTTTTGTTGTTGTTGTATGTTTTTGCTGTAACTGTTCATAATCTGCCATTGAAAAAAAAAAAAAACATTAATTATTTCTATGAAAATGGTATTCTAATTAGCATAGCTCTCTCTACGATTTATTAAGAAAAAAATTACTACAACCGTGCTTCCTCCTTCACACTGGCAAGCGGCCTAATGGCCATTTGGCTGGCGCTCTGGCCGATGGTACCACAGGTCTGAGGTTCGAATCCTGGCGGTGGCATGGATGTTTGTGAGTGGTTCGGAATCCATGTTAAACTGCAGGCCCCTGTGCAAAGTAAAATGACCGTAGAGCGGCAAAACTGAATCAAATCTCACTATCAAAAATCCCCTTCCCCTCTGGTGTTCAGGAGAAATGGACAGTAGGCCTCGAGACTCTCACCTCAGAAGAAGTGCAGCGCAATATGCGCTTCCGCTAAGAAACGTTTAGTTTATAGTTTCTCATCCTAGAGGAAATATATTTAACGCATTAGTAGCGCAGACTCTCAGCCAGAGAGGAAGTAAATTTTCACACTCTGCGCGTAGCCGAGTTTCGGGTTTTTTGGCTTTGAAGTGGACCTCTTCCACGATCTGTAATTATACATCTTTAAATGATTAAATATTATTTGCCTCTAGTTGTACATATGTGGTGTGTGTGTAAATAAAGCTGTGTGTTCTGCAACCTGTGCCTCAAGTATCTCAACCCAACCACACTTGGTTACAATCTGGCTGCCCAACCTGCACACTACATTACAATAAGTACTGTAAATAAACTATAGTGGAAAAAAATTCAGTAACAAAGATTTTGATTAAGTTATACTTACTATATATGGTCTTTAACATAGCATAGAAAATTCTAATACTAGTTAATTTTAATAACAATGAAAATGAATAAAATATAAAGCATTGAAAGGAAAATTTTCTTAACGAATAATATTTGAGTTTGACAGAAATGTAAAATATTTTATTGATTTAAAATATTTTCCCAGTTTATTAAATGAAATAAACTGAAAATAATAAATATAATTCTATTAACTTTTGTATGGAAACACATTTTGTCGTAAACAACCTTTAGAAGATACAATTTCGTCCAAATATATTTCGATGTAAAATTAAACAGTGGAATTAAGATTCATTGCGAAAAATTTAAGGAATTTTTAATTACAAATTTAAAATATATATTTCACGATTTTATTGGCTAAAGTTCTTAACTAAATGGAAATATTAATGATTAGAAAATAGTCTATAATTATTACTTTTCTTTTAAACTAGTTTAATAAATAGACCACTATTCTTAATTAGCAAAGGACTATTAGCCAAAACATCATTCACTGAAGTGCTTGTTTAATCGAAAACCAAGAGTGTTGATAAATATTATAAAGATTAATATTTCTTGAATATCCAAATATTTTCAAAAATTTTGTCTTTTCTTTATAGTCCTTTTACAATTTGCTTAAGTATCACCCTAATGTCAATTCCTTCTATTAGCTCACACTCTCCCTATATATATCTTGTTCAAACTTTCTTTTCATAAAATACTTTTTATTCATCCACTCATGTTCAAATACATTTTTTTTGAACTTGTAGTGGATGACACTGGATGTTGATACAGTTTTTTCAAATATTCATTCAATTAATTTAATTAATTTTAGTTTTATATGGGAGAAAAAAATTTCTCTTATATAAGATATTTAGCAATAAATACCGTCAGTGAAGAAGCGTGTAGATCGATGGAAAAAAATTTCTTTTTCAAATTCCTTTTTCATTCTGGGTTCTAGTCTGAGTCAAGGAGGGAACAAAATGGAAAATGAAACATGTGAATAAATTAGTGAGAGAGATGGAAAATGTGTGTGTGTGAGAGAGAGAAAGTGTGTGTGAGAGAAAGTGTGTGTGAGAGAGAGAGAATTTTTTTCTAACTTAAAAAATGAATGAAAATTATTTATAAAGGACTTTTGCAATATAGTGAAAAAAAGTAGGAATTGACTTTAAAATTTTTTTTTTCTATTACTTGTTAGTAACTGATAGACTGTGTCATTGGAAATAATTAACTACTAAAAATCATTTATTCAATGTAGGAGCAAGGGCTTGAGGACCGAGTAACTAATGCTCGGTGCCACAGGTTCCGAATTCGAGTCCCTAAATTGACATGGGTGCTTGTACTGGTTCGTCATCCACTTTACACCGTAGGTCGAGGTCTAATATGTCTGTAGAACGCAGGGCTGATAAGCGTAGTAGTAACGGCTGATAAGCGTAAGAAGAAAACATTTCCTATCTAGAAGTCTGCCAGTAGGTAGACGGCCATTGGTCCACCATGGGGCTGTTGCGCCAATGAAGAAGAAGAAGAATGTACGAACATAATGGTATAAAATATAAATCTTTTTTTTTTATAAATAGTGATTTTTCTAAGAGCCTTTTGGTTTTTCCTTATAATACATATAGATTTCTCTACAATAAAACTATATTATTTTTATCTAAAAAAAGTTCAAAAATAAATAATTTTGCCCGTAATAATGATGGCCGGATGGCTGATACTCTGGCGCTCGGTACCACAGGTTTCTGGTATGAATCTCGGTGGTGCCATGGATGTTTGCAGTGGTTCGGAATCCACTTTAAGTCATAGGTCCCCGTCTCATATGACCGTAGAACGTCATGTGGTGTAGTGTAGTAATAGTAGCCTAATATGACTGTAGAGCGTTAGGCGTATGGCTGACAACCCTGCCCTGTAAAAAGAAAATCATCTCATGTCTCAAAATCTGACAGTAGGCAGACGACATCGACCCTCCCATGGGGCAGTTGTGTCAATGAAGAAGGAGAAAGGGTAACTTTTGATCAGTATGTTTGGTTTTTATTAAATTAAAGAACATATGAAATCATTTATAAATTAATTTTGGAAAGAAAGCTTTTCAACTCTTGATATTAGAAAACCAGAACTTTTATCGTGAGTGATAACAAATGCGTAATAAACGGCGCAAATTTAAGACACGTGTAAAACCGCCAAATAGACGTGATGTAAATGAAATGTTTTGTATGAAATGTGTGTGTTGTCGTATCCCTCATGGAAGGAGGGATGCAGCTTCTGTTCTGATGGAGCACCCGTAGGTAATCTGACTTTGGAGACGCTCTTATAGTCATAGGAGACCGAGACCTACGGATTAAAGTGGATTCCGAACCACTTCCATGGCACCTCCGGGTTCGATCCCGAAACCTGTGGTACCGGTCGCTAGACATTCGGCCATTCAGGCCCCAAATGTGTGTGTGTGAAGTTGGATTATAAGGTTTGTTTGTTTTTTGTAATATACATATGTGCAATTGCTTCTTCATTTTCTTCTTCTACAATTGCACGATTTTTAAAGTTATGAGACATTGGAATATTTCTATGGCTATTGAATGTGGTAGTACATTTTGTAGCATTTGAAACAATTGCTTCTTCACGGAGTGATGGTTATTAGATTTTGATATGGTTTTTGAATTTGATAATTCTTTTAGTATTCGGACCAATCGATTCATAAATTTCTTGACTTATTGAACATTGGCATACTCATTCGTTTAGCAATGTTCTCGTGGAACAAACTGAAATTCATCGCGTATTTCAATTTTTTTTTTTAATTTTAAAAATTATATGAATATTAAATTCATATTATGATTTTACAATTTAAATTTTTTTGGTAATCAAATTATCTTAGTAGTTTTTAAGTTTAGAGTTTCCTATTATGAAACGCATATTGCCAAGAAAAGATTTCACATTTTAATTATAAATTTGCTTTTATTAATCCTGTAATTTTAAATTTAAAATTGCAACACCCATTATGGTTTTATAATGAAAATTAAATAATTTTATTTATTTTAAATATCGGCATTTCACATATGCTACCGTAGTTCAATACTTTGTTGATTTTGCTTCTAAATTTTCGTCTAAAAACATTTTTTGAAAAGCATTTTAATCATTTGAGTCATCTACAAAGCACATTCTACTACTGTGCCCAAAAGTAAGACTAATTTTTTTCAAAAACCCTTTATATATTCTTCCAAATTTATTTCATTGCTTTCAAAGTAATCTCCTTATGACACCTTTTTTCCAATCCTCAATGTATGCTACAAAGTCATCGTCAGGGATGGCCTTCAAAGCGCGCGTCGATTCAGGTTGACGGTGTCCCCGCAGTGGTCTTTTGAGTTTAGGAAATAGCCAGAAGTCGCACAGTGTGAATACGGTGGTTGTGGAATGATATGAATTTCATTTTTGGCGAAAAAGTCACGAATCAATGCAATCAAGATTTGACGCGTTTGAGGCCCAAAATGGAATTGACCGATCCTTTTGAAATGCTATCATCTTCAGCAAGGTCACTAATTGTAAATCGATGGTTTGCAAGCACCAAATCTTTACTTTTTGGACGTGAGCTTCGTCGGTTGAGGTGGATGGTCGACCAGAGGGCTCTTCGTCTTCAACGTGTTCTCTGCCTTCTTTGAACTGCTTATACCCCTTCTAAACATTTCTTTCCGATATAGAAATGCTCACCGAATGCCTTCTGCAACATTCTATACGTTTCCGCAAACAAAAATTAATGCAAGTTCTTTGCTCAATTAATTCAGTCATTTCAAAAATCGCCGGAATCAGTTTTAGCGTCTCACAAAGCCAAGCGTAACTCAAACACTAATGAATATATTGACGTCAAATTTCATACATATATCAAGGACAGCGCCAGCAACCTAAAAAAGAAAAAAAAAAGAAATTCCATAAGCCCCGGGAATTTTAAATTGAAAATGGGTCTTACTTTTTGGACACAGTAGTATGTTAACAAAGTATTAACTTGATCGATTAAATGATAATATAGATAATGATTACTCCCCAACTATTTAAATTGTATCTTTTATTCTCTTGAAAAATTAATATGAAAGATCAATTATTTTCCTTTTTAATTTTTCTACAAATGATGCAGATAAATTGCCAATAAGAATTACATTGTATGTTTTAATTTGTGGAAATTTATTAAAAACGTTTTACTGGTAATCAACAAATTATAATCGAACAAAAAGTCTTGTAACAATCATAAATAGCAATTAATTTCGATTGACTAATTATTTTCGCATGGATACATTATTAAAAGATACGAATGGAAGATTTCTAACTCTTAAAGTAATGCACAATTAATTATTTGAATGGAGTAAATAAAAAAAAAAAAAAGGTACATTATCGCTTCTTTCCATTTACAAATAAACAGGACTGCCTATTTTAAAATTCAAATATAATAAAAACATTGAAAAAAAACGTCTTTCAATAAAGTCAAAGCGACCACAATAAAAAAAACGGAGAAATTATTTAAAAAAGGATTACAAAACATTAAAAATTAAAAGGAATAATTTAGAATATTCTAGAATATTTCTAATACATTTTTTTCAAGTACTTTTAAAATGAAAAATAGCGCGACTTTTTTTTTTTTTTTTTTTTTTTTAATCTTCTGTATCAAATCAAAATTTAAATTACAAATTTTCTGAATAAAAGCGTCTTTCTTTATTTTATTAGAAGTTAATCGATTTGAATAGGAGAAGGATTTTTGGTATTGAATACTTAAATCTTGCAAAGTTTTATGGATTAAAATGATAATAATAAAAGAGCTTTAAACTGATAGAATCAGAATATTAAGCCAATTTTTTTTTTTTTTTTTTTTTTTCTGGCTCGTGACAACGCTTAAAAATAGTGTTTGGTTAATTCTTCATTAATGTAAACAATTAAATTAGCTTTTATTAAATAATTAGTTAATTTTTCATTAAATAATTAAAGGAAAATTACCAATTTAAATGCTGAAAGGAAGTCCTCTTTAAGGGTTCATGCTCAATTTTATTAATTGGTAAACTCTTCATTTGTGGCTCTTGGTGTCATAGATTTCGGGTTCAAGTCGCGGAGGTGGCGTGGATGTTTGTAGTGTTTGGAATCCGCTTTAAGCCGTAGGTCCCGTCTAAAAAGATTGTATAGCGTTAGACGTAGGGCTGACATCCCTACCTCTTAAAATGACAACATCTCCTATCTCGAAATCTATTAGGCAGACGGCCTTGACCTACCGTGGGGCTATTGCGCTAATGAAAAAGAAATTCTCCATTTTTGGAGAAGTTGCAAATTGTATAGTAAATAATATACTTTTATAATTCAATAGTCATATATTTAGCTAAGTGAATATTTTTAATTATATTTTTTAATAAATATAATTTATAATTTTTTCGATGCTTAAATAAATATTTTCCTATTTATAAAATAATAAAATTAGTAATTTAAAAAAAAAACACTATTGCTTCAGTATAAAGTATTAATATTAAGTAGTTTATAATCGATTAAAAATGATTACTTTGATATTTGGATTTCAAGAAAAATTAAACATACATTACATGCCTTTGATATAAAAAAACAGGACTCAAAAAAGAATTATTTTTATTTAACTTTTTCTAAACATTTTATTTTTGCTGGTAGCCCTTCAAAGACAACTAAAGCAGCTGCAAATAATTCTTAAAACATTGAATCTGAAAATTTTGATTATTAAGAACCAGATGATCTTTTCAAAAAAGAATTGCTGTTTCATAGGCAATGACAAAAGGAACAGAAGAGAGCATTTATTTGTGATTTCTAGCATATTAGCTTATCTGTGATTACGTTTTTCTGCAAGAAATCAATTTTAATGCACGATCAATCAATTTTAAATCTTTCATTTCCGTTTTCTTTTGTATTGCCTGTTATTCTCCTATAACAAGCTTTTATCACAAATTTAGTTTTTATTAAGTGGCTTTTCCATTACTCACATTTCCGCTCTCACTTAATACACCCTTGCAAGTTCTGTAAAACTAATCTTTCTCTTAATTTCGTCATGTCAGTAACATGGTTATTGTGCAATATTGGCACAAACTACAATTACGCGTATTTCTTTGTCTTTGGAATTGTATGTAATTTCGTTTTTAAGGCTGCTAGATTAAATCACGATGAAAATTTTGAATTTTTCAGCTCTGCTATATGGTATAGAACCTGATGCCGAGTGACTAGCGCTCCTGCTCCAGGTTTCGGGTTAGAATCCCGGCGGTGCCATGGATGTTTCTAGTGGCTTCGGAATTCACTTTAACCCACAGGGCACGGTCTAATAAAACTGCGAAGAGTAGGGGTCTGACAACCTAACCTTGTAAAAGAAACCACCTGCTGTCTCGAAATCTGTCAGCAGGCAGACGGTCATGGCCTAGCCATGTACAGCCAGGAAGTTAGTTAGCTATGTTGTATCCCTTTAATAATGAATGCTCTATTCGTGATCTTACATAACGCATGCAGCTAACTTGCAAAGAGCAGATTCGAATTCGTTGACGCATGAGAGTTGCAATTTTTGCTTTCAGAGACGATGATGATTGTGACAGCATGTGTAAAGTGTCTCGTATCGAAAGTCAAGCTGTCTGTTCTGCTGAAATTTTCTGAGATTTCTGCCATACGATACGCAAATTAGGGAAGGCAATGTAGTCAGCTGTCGGTTGGCTAATCGTTGTATACATAAATAGAACACAGGATCTACTGATGTTAAATAAAGGAAACAACATGGCGATTTTGAGGAGACACCATGGAGACTATGACACCTTATGAGAATGCCTTGCATCGACAGTCAGATTGTCAATGCGAGTTTTCTGGATATTTTTTCCATAGTTTTACCAGAAAAAAACATAGTTTAGTGTAAAGGTTGGGCAACCAGATTATAACTGGACGTGATTGGGTTGAGATACTTGAAGCACAGGTTATAGAACTCACAGCTTTATTGACATATGCACAAGCACCACCCACATACAATTAGAGACGAATAATATTTAGCAAGTTTAAAGATATATAATTAGATTTATGGAAGGATTTCACTTTTAGCCGTAGATCCGATATTCAACTACGCGCAGCATGCGAGAAATATACTTCCTCTGAGGGTGAGTTTGTAAGCCAACTAATGCGCCCGGTTGTGTCAAATATATTTGCTATCTGAATGAGAGACTATAGACTAAACGTTTCCTTAATTTGCGCTGCACTTCGTCTCGGGTGAGAGTCTCAATGCCTACTGACCAATTCTCCTGAAAGTCAAAGGGGCCAGGTTGTAGGAGGGTCTTGCCAGGGTGTAGGAGGAAGCAAGGTTACAATGGTTTTTCATTTTTTTCATGGCATATTTTAATCTTTTTTTTATTTTTTTTTTTGTGCTTTTGTATTCTTTTTATAGTATATTTTCATTTTCACGTTACTGCGAACAGAAATGTAAGATAATTTATTATTAAACATATATATAAGTATATATATATTCGTTCTTAAAATTTATATTAACTTTTATTAAAAAGATAAATACACATACATACCTGATTTCTGAGAAATTCTTTGATTGTCTGAAATATAAGGATTTACGTATTGAATACCAGCAATTATATAAAAAATTTCATACCCGTAATAATTGAAAACATATTTTCTAATGATTGTATCTGCTATTATAAGAATCAAATATTTTAAATAGTGAAATATTTTGAATTTTACATTTAAGTATATATATAAAATAAGTATTTTCAATTTAATCTAAAGCATTTCATTTGAAACGACGACAATTTTCCTTTTTTCTTTTATTATTGATTATAAAAATTAAATGAGATGCATCCACACAAATATTTTTCACTGACTTTGACAACGATTTAAAAAGTAAAAACCACAACTATTGACTTAAATTCTTCCTTAACATTGTCCTTACTTTTCACCGAAGGCCTCATATGTTCCGAGATGAAAAGATCGTCATTAATTTTAGAAAGAAACGAAAAGAAAGTTGACAACAGGACATTTTCCTTGTTTACTGTCATTCCTGCGAGAAATAAAAGTTAATGCAAGCTTTTAAAATTCGATTTAAAAAAATTAAGGATAAATGGGTTAAAGAATGATGCCAAGGAACTCTTGTGCGGAATGCCAAGTCGCCAATCATTGTCGAGTTTAAAAATAAAAACATGAAACTGTTTTAAAAAATGATCTTGAAATGTAGAATTTTTTTTTTTTACATTTCCACATGTGTTCTTCCATGTTGGTTAAGGGAAGAAATATAACCACCAGCTGTTCATTTTTCCTTAATTTCTTTTTTTAAAATTCGGTTTCGAATTACTTTAATCAAAGTTACATTCGTAAACACCCCCACGCATTAAGGAATGACACGTTCTTTTTTAATTCCCTATTGGTCGATACAAGAAAAAAGTCGTTTGCTCTTTTTGCAGATGAATGAACTCTTTAACGGAATATTGAAGAGTTGAGTTGAGTTGAATATAATTTGAATGAAAGATATTTTTCTTGATTCTTTTTTTTTTTTTTTTTTTTTTTATTCTTTTTCCAACCCCTTTTGAAAAGAATTATTTTTATCAAACATTGCTTTTCTTTTACTTCAAATTATTAAGTGTTTATCTTCTTTAAAAAAAAATAACTCCTTTATTATAATGTTCCGTTTTTTTACAGGAGATGTTTGAATTCTTTCTATTTGACATACTTAAAAAACAAAGAATAATTTAAAAACTGAATTATAGGGAGATAAAGCGAAAAATTTAAATTTTATATTTACTTTAAATTTGTAAAAATTTTGTATTATTGATACTATATTATTTAAATTCAAATTTTTATTTGCAAGCTAGTATTGAGGTAAATTATGTTTTTAAATTCCTCATTTTATCCTTTTTTTATTACTTTTAAATAAATTAAATCGTAGAATTTTTATTGAATTCAGTTCTCTTAAAAAAGTTATTATATTAACCTTTTCTAGAATGATAAATACACATTTTTGTCTTTTTGTAAAAATTCTTTGTTTGTCTTGAATATTAATATTTACTGTATACCAGTATTTACACAAAAAAAGTTACATAAACTTAACATTTAAAAAAACATATTTTCAAATTTAATTTTTATTAGTATGAGCACTAAATATATTGATTTTTGAATTTTACATTTAATTGTACACACACATTAAAAATTTTTAATTTAATATAAATCTATTTATTAGAAGCTCTGTGACAATTTTATTATAATTGGGAATTTTCATTTAATTAGTGCTTCTAATTGGTTGTATAATTTTTAATTTTGACTATGCATTTTAAAAATCATAATTCTGTAATAAACATAAACATACTGTAAATAAACAGTAAATTTGATTCTTCACTATGTAAATTAATATCTGATATTATACTCATGTTTGTGAAAATTGTAACACCATGAAGGAATCGCCATAATTGAATGAAATTTAATACACAGTTGAGTGGTAGTGGTACAAATAAATGATTAAATGTTCAAAGCAAACAAACAATAACAAGAGATCGGAATCAGTATTTTATGTAGCCACCACGCGCCGCAATAAGTGCTGCTACACGACGTGGCATGGAGTCAAACAAATTTTGAATGTCTGCCTGAGGAACAGCATTCCATATTGTTTGTATGCGCACCCAAAGTTCGTCTGCAGAAGCAACAGGACGAGGATCACGAGCGAGACGCCGACCAACGAATTTCTACACATTTTCAATCGGCGACATATCCGGGAAATACGCAGGCCAAGGAAGAAGCTGTACCTGCCGCGTTGCAAAGAAGGATTGAACAGTCCTAGCGATATGAGGGCGGGCATTGTCCTGTTGAAATACAGCGCCTGGCAAGCTTTGAAGGAAGCTTGGGGCTGTAGAACTTCCCTGATGTACCGGTTGCTGTTCAGATTGCCTACAATTCTTAGCAATTGAGATCGTCCATGATATGCTACGGCACCTAGACCATAACTCCGGGTGTTCGTCCACTGCGGCATTCGATAATTCTCTCCGGAAGGTGGCGTTCACCGGCATAGCGTCTGACACGAATGCGGCCATCATGGTACCACAAATTAAAGCGGGATTCGTCAGAAAACGCGACATGCTGCCAATCAGCACGCCAGTCTCTATGCTGAGCGGCCCATTGTAGCCGCAGGCGGCGATGGTTTAGCGTGAAAGGATCCTGTATAAAGGAGTCCTTGCGCACAGTCCACGCTGCAGCAGACGTCTACGAATTGATGAAGCACACAATGAAACACCTGTAGCTATTGACCACTGTGCTGCCAATTGTCTAGAGGAAGCTGTACGGTCCGTCAGCGCCATGCGGACCAGGTGTCTATCATCGCGAGCTGACGTCACATTTCGGGGTCCACTCCCGGATTTCCGGAGTTGTCCGACACTCGTCCGTCCACTGCTTCCAAAGACGCATCACTGTGCTGCTGTTACGCTGCACACGAGCGGCTACTGCACGATAAGACAATCCAGCTTCACGAAAGGCCGATGATTCTCCCCCGTTCAAACTCTGTAAGTTATTCAAACCTCGCTCTCTTTCGTCGAAGAAGCATAAGTAACGATTGAGCTAACATTTACCACTTGCAGATAACCATCGATAACCATACACGCCTCGCTACAGCCGTCTATTTATTCGGATCCATCCGCCGTTCAGAGGGCGCTGCTGCTCAGCATACGCAGGCGCTACAGATTTGAAATTCTAATCATTTGCATTTCTTGAAAATTTCAGCTCACTCGCGTAAGTCCTTCACGGTGTTTAAATTTTCACAAACATGAGTTTATATTAGCCCGTAGAAAATATGTGCAGTAGAACCTCTGTAAATCGAACCTCGATAAGTTGAAAACCTCCAAAACTCGAAAAAAATGTTTGTTCCCTTCCCTTCAAGCCCCCAAACCTACATTACTTGAAATTTCCACCCTCTATATGTCGAAATAATTCGTCAATCCCCACAAGCCATTTTAGTATATATTTTCCCTCCGTAACTCGAAAAAAGAAATTGGACCTCTGTATCTTGAACAATAGCAATGTTTGATTTTACAATCAAAACCTTTACAACTTGATCATTTGAAACTAATTACTTCTATAGCTCGAAGAAAAATAAGTTACCGACTTTTAAGGATTTGCCGACAATGCACGTCATTGTTTCTTAGAAAACAGTGTATGAGTATACAGTAAATAGAATAACCAATTCTATGAAATATTCTTATTATAATTTTATTCTTGTAATTCGCAAAATAAGTTAGAAAGAATATAAACCTCGATAAGTCGAATATTTTCTTACAAAATCCGCGTAAGTCGAAATCCTCCATTAGTCTAAAACTCTATAACTCGAATTATTTGGCATCTCCTTTGAAGTTCGACTTACAGAGGTTCTACTGTATTTATTTTCATTTTCAAAATAGTTTTAGAAAAGGAAACGGAACACTTTTATTATAATAAAAATATATGTAATTACATATTTCCCACTAAAAGATATTTTTTAATTTTATTTTTTAAGTTACGTCTATAGATCTGAAATAAAACACGCTTACATAAAATTTAAAAATATCAGCACAATTTTTGTATTCTAAAGGGATAAACAAAAAATTGAACAAAGTAAAAGATGAAATTAAGTCATTAAATTCCTTTGAAAAGCTTTTAAATAAAAATAAATAATTCCTCCGTAATCCTTTTCTTCTCAGCTGCAATTATAAAATTAGTTTATCACCGCATTAAATGATAATGACTGTTAAATAATAAATATACTTAATCTAATAATGTGTATATTAAACGAATGCTAAACATCTCCTGTCTCGAAATCTGCCAATAGGCAGACGGCCTTGGTCAACCATAGGGATGCTGCGAAGAAAAGAATGCTAATTAATATATACTTACAGGACAAAATATTACGACATCAGGTTTTATTGAGCTTAATACTTGATCACTTCTTGATCTCAACAAAACATGCTGTCAATGATGCTGCCAAATAATGAAAGAATAAATGTTTAATCATCTAAAAAATTAATAAAATTTCATCGATTATTATGTACAGATGGCCGAGTGGCTAGCGCTCTGGCGCTCGGTACCACAGGTTTCGTGTTCGGAGCCCGGCGGTGCCAGTGATGTTTGTAGTAGTTCGGAATCCACTTTAAACCGTAGGTCACCTGTATAACATGATCGTAGAACGTTATGGGGGTATTGTTGCTCCGCGTCCATAGCTTGTCATCAAGCTACACGCACCTCCCGGGTAGTGCTAAGTGAATAAAGTCGGTGCAGCTCTTGCCCTAAAAGATCAAAGACAACTGTTTGAGTGTTTACCAGCTGCATTAGGAAAAAAACAACAGCTAATAATATTTAAACAGTTAGCTTGAATACGAAATGAACGTCTTAAGTAAAAAAAAAAATAATAGAGATTTCATATATACAAAATGCATATTCTTAAGACATGTTGATTGTTTTCAAGTATGGTATTACAAAGAATCCTGCTATATCATGCGATTTTGATGAATTTTCTAAAAAACAAATCACGGATCAACGACCTTTTAGTACTTATTGGTTGAAATCAAAAACTCTCTTCTCTGACAGATGAAAGAAGAAATAATAATAAAAAACTTATCTCTCCCAGTTTACAATTCGGTGGCACCTGGCATTTAACATCTGTCAAAAGCCAAACAAAGAAATTGAATCACGACTTTAAAAGACACACACACATAAAAAATCAAGTCGAATCTAAATCTGTTTTCTAGACAATTCGTCGCAAAGTGGTATGGATCAAAATAAAGAAAGCAGAAGAATCATGTGTAGGTAAAAATCAAAAACAGATTCGATGGTAATTTACTCATTTATTGACAACCATAAAATGGCGAGACACTAAAGGGTTAAACTTCCAGACTATGAAGAAGAAAAAAAAAGATCTCTCAAAAGTTTTTACGTGTATTTATATACCAAATTAGTCACACGCTTGAGAAGTAAAAAAGGCTTTGAGGGACTTTTGAATCCTTCATAGAATCGTTTTTTGTGTCGTAAAAAAGTCTCATCTGTTTCCTCCCAGACTATTGCTTTTCTTATGGAAGACTTTTTCCTTTGAAAACTAATGTTTGCGCATACTACCTTTTATAAAAGTTTCGTGTCAATAATCATTACGATAGATAAGAAATCATTCAAAATTCGGCGAAATGGTGTCTGGACATGTCATGTTCTACAACACGCTGTTGGTTTTCCATTTAAAAGTAAAATGAATGTTTTGGGAAACATTTCATGTTATTGATTTACATAGAATGGATACCACATTTACTTCTGGCTGGTTCATAATAATATACAGTTTGTGCCTGCATTTTAACTCTTTTCAGTCTGAAATAACATAGAGTTCATAGAATTAATTCAATTTCGAGGTTGTTTGTGGCAAGTCTTTATCCGGATACAGACAGACAGAATAACACAAAATTTGATTACCTTTGTTGTCTACTGAGTTTTTATGATTGAAAATATCTCAACTTTGTCATTTTCTTAAATATCATATATAAAACCAGATATATTTCTAGAAATGTTTAGTAATTTTTAATAAATTATAATATACGAAGTACGAGATAAGATTGAATTTGTTAACTACTATATATTTTTGGTATGTAATATCAACATCATCATTGATGCAATCCTATACTGGACCTAGGTCGTCTGCCTACTGGCAGATTTCGAAACAGAGATGTTCTTTTTTTATGGGGTAGGGTTATCAGCAATACATCCAACACTCTACAGTCTTGTTATATCGGGAATTATAGTTTAAAGTGGATTCCTAACCACTACAAACATCAATGGCACCTCCATGGGACTCGTACCCGAAGCAGAGTGCTAGTCCCTCAGCCATCAGGCCCCTTTGTACGCAATAGGTAATTGATAATTATTTTGAAATACCAAAACAGTTTATAGCTCTCGGTCAAAGATTGGCAGTGCTGGAATTCCAGATTTCAACTTGCTTCGCAGAACTTCTGACAATCATACCCAAATCTATAATATTTCAGATAAATGAGGTTTCCGTATCTTTGTCATCAATTCTGTGTTATTCATATCAATCGTATCTTGTAACTGACTGATATTGTGTGCATTGGAGAGTCGGTATAGAGACATTACCTTTAATGATCCTTCGAAGGATAGATTCGATGTAAAATAGAACCCCATTTGTTATAATGAAACCATTTACATAAGTAACATATATATGTAAAATTATAATACTGGAGGTCAGAATAAGTGATAAGATGAGATGAGAAAAACTTTTCATTTCGAATATGATGATGATGAATGAAGTGGTATATGGGGATGTGAAGCAACAAGGACTATAATCCCTAATCACTATATATATATGAACAGTTAGTTTTTTCCTTATTTTTTAATGTGTCACTCTCCACACAACGCTCTACGGTCGTGTTAGACCGGGACCCTACGGTTTAAAGTTTTCCGAACCCCTACACCACTACACTAATTATGGCACCGCTGACTCGAACCCAAAAACCTGTGGTACCGAGCGCCAGAGCGCTAGCCACTCGGCCATTCAGGCTCCCATTTCGAATAATTATAGACTGTATAGTAATAAATAAACGAATCATTTATTGAAACGAAAGTAGACAAAATTAAATAACAACAAAAAAAAAAACTTTACTTATTATAAAACAATTAATTACAAGCAACATATTTCAAATTTTTTGGAATTTTTTTCACTAATAGTCGTTTAACTAATTTAGAACAATTACCAAAAATTAGATAACAATAATTCAATGAAATACTACTCTGTCAGATAAATTTTTTTGATAACTGCTTGTGATAACTTGCCTTAAATTTTAATTACTTAATACCATAAGAAATACCATGAAAAAGTAGAAATGCGAAGGACAGGCTTAAGGTTCGAATCCTGGCGGTGGCATGGATGCTTGTTAGTAGTTCGGAATCCACGTTAACTGTAAATCCCGGTCTAATTAGCCCTAAGTGTGCACAAAATGACCGTAGAGCGGTAAACCAAACCAAACGCGAAGTGCCTTTAACAATAAACATCCCCAAATATATTACAAAGTTAAAAACAATTGATACTAATTATTATAATATGCTTATTTTTAATCTTTTTACCTTAATGCAATATTGGCACTTGATCTTTTAACCAACTGAATTAGTGATTGCCAAAATTTTCGATATAAGATTACCAGAAATCATTCTTATCGAGAGTCAATTGAAAAGCAATAAATTGGCGGCCTGGCAGCCAATTGGTTAGCTTTCTGGCCTTGGGTGCTGCAGGTTAGAATTTTAGCGGTGGAATGGATGTTTGTTAGTGGTTCGGAATCCCACTAAACTGTCGGTCCCGGTCTAATTAGCCTAAAGTGTGCAAAGACTGACCGTAGAGCTACAAACCAAATTACTCACTGAATGGGCGACCTGATGGCTCTGGCCTTTCGTACCACAGGCTTCAAGTTCGAATTCTGGAGGTAGCATGATATTTGATAGTGGTTCAGAATCCACATTACATTTTGGCCTGAATGGCCAAATGTATAGCGCTTTGTCGCTCGGTGCCACAGGTTTCGGATTCGAGTCCCGACTGTGCCATGGGTGTTTGTAGTGGTTCAGAATCCACTTTAAGCCGTAGGTACCGGTTTCCCTAAAACTGTAGAGTGTCACAGAGCCCAATCAGACTTCTCACCCACATCATTCCCAAATAGTATAGGAGCGACTCAGCTCTAGCACAGCGATGTGGTGGGGGTGTTGTAGTAGTAGTCCACGTTAAACTGTCGGTCTCGGTCTAATTAGCCTAAAGTATAGGAGCAACTCACCCTAGGCACAGCGATGTGGTGGGGTGTTGTAGTAGTAGTAATCCACGTTAAACTGTCGGTGCCGATCTAATTAGCCTAAAGTATAGGAGCAACTCAGCTCTAGGCACAGCGATGTGGTGGGGGGTGTTGTAGTAGTAGTAATCCACGTTAAACTGTCGGTGCCGATCTAATTAGCCTAAAGTATAGGAGCAACTCAGCTCTAGGCATAGCGATGTGGTGTGGTGTTGTAGTAGTAGTAATACACGTTAAACTGTCGGTCCCGGTCTAATTAGCCTAAAGTGTGCACTAAATGACCGTATATAGACAAAACCAACCAAACACAATAAATGGCGAATACTAAATAATAAATTTCGAATTAAGATTATAAAATTATTTTAATAGAAGAGAGATTGTAATGTATTACCTTAAATTAAATTTTGGATGATATTCCATCATTCCAAATTTTGATGATCTGATCTTTCATGTATGTAATGTTAAAAGGAACTCATAAACTAAGCAACTAAATACTGCTGTCCTTTAAAAATCCGTCACTCTATAAATGATAATTATAATTCCAACCGCTGCAACCTTTATTAAACAATGTGCAATAATGGCATTTTTTCTAACTGCAGTCACAAATTCAGTAAAATGCTGAATGCGAAAACATAATCAACTTATCGAATTGAATTAGCAATGCGCATTAAATGCACTTCTTGTACCTCAGTGCAAAGAAATGAACATAAGCTGGAATTAAATTATACAAAAATCGATTGCAAAGGAAGATTATCTTAGCATCAGTAAATCATAAAATGAATGCAGAGAGAGAGAGAAAAATTACAGCAGCCACCAAATACTGCAGGATGTTTTCTTCTATCAGAAAATGAAAGACAAAACGCGTCGAACGAGGTAATAAAAAGATACGGTAATTGGATTATCGTTGGATGTGAAAACTGCAATTTATTATGCTGATGGAAATTTTGATGATTTATCTGACAAAAATTTACTTATCTGATGTTTTGTTTTTATTATTATGCGTAGCTTTTGATCCTTTCGTTTAATTTTTGTTTTTTATTCTGAAACTGTATTAGTGTAGTGGTCTCCAAAATGGTTGATATTTTATTTCTTTTTGTTTTTTTTTTTTTTTTTTTGTTTTTTTGTTAAATATCAGTGGACCTCGTGTTCAACTAATGAAAGCCACGAACAGATTCTCCATCTGTGGAAAATATT